>VMBQ01003900.1:82325-94585 GCA_007657795.1 Dreissena rostriformis
CCCCGGGGGGGTAACTTCCCAAATTTTAGGGTAGGGGTGTCCCGCTGAGACTTCCGAAATGTGACCCATTTTTATACCGAAACTCTGATAAAGTAGATCCATTTTGATACAAGATTTTTGAAAAAGTAGACCCATTTGTATACGAAACCACTGAGAAAATGGACCCATTTCAATACTAGAATTTGATAAAGTGGACACATTTCATACTAGAATTGTAATCTCTATCATATCAATACAGTATACTTATTGAATTTGCTATTATATGTGGGTTTTTTTTAATTCCATATATGCATCATACCCATTTTGATACTGATACTTTCAAATCTATATGCATTTACATACAAGCAAATTTCTGATTTCAATACCCATATCTATACTTAGATGCTCAAAACCATACCCATATCTATAATTTTAGTCGAAAAACACACCCCATATTTGCGGCACATCCCTATATACCCTTATATAGGAAGTTACCCACCCCGGGTGCCTAATACTAAACCTTTTTTTCTTGCGGTTTCACAGAAGACGATTGTCTACTCAACACATAGATGGGAACACAAATTGTCATGGTGGGGTCAATATTTACTACAGGTGCGTGATTTGAAAATTCTTTGTAGAGGGCAAGTAAACTACAGTTCGCACTCAATATTTTGAACCCCCGACCCTTGCAGCTTAAGAGAAGATTTTGACATGTATCTACTATGTAAGTCTTAAAAGGGTATTATTTGTTCCCCGTGGCATTGCCAATGTTGTACCCTTGGTCTTGATTTGAATAAGCTAAGTAGAGGACCGCCATACTATGTTACATTCCAAATTCCAACCCTCTGGGTTTTGTGGTTTTAGACGAATGGATTTTTTTTTTAAGTTTAACTATAAAAATGTTATGAAAACAAATGACCAATCGGACGGGGCCAATATTGTGATCCGAAATACATACTCAGAACAAACTCGGTTGAAGCCAACAACACAATGTTACAAACCAAATTTTAAATCAATGATCCTTTCGGTTTCAGAAAAATAGATTTTTGCAGTATAAATTTGAAAATCTATTTCAGCTATGGGTGACTAACATTCGTAACGGATCGGAGCAATTATAACCACTTTAAAACAGGAGGATACCTTAATATGCAATGCCGTCCTTAAGTTACGGCATGGAACCAATTGCAAAACAATGAGAAACAAAACAAATGCACAATGAAAGACACACACGTACATATCAAACGCGCAAACATGAACAAAACTGGATAACGAATAGGAACGGTCATTGCAAAGGCACAGAGGGTGTAAACCGGTTTTATGGAGCTACAAACCTCCTTAGCAATGAGCTTTTCACTAAGATAGGCATTGACAGAATTGATATCACCAAAGACGTAACAACGACAAACATATGGCAAATGAATAAATATTGAGAACGGTCAATCGAAAATACACTTAAACTTGTTTTAAGAAGCTCATACTTGACCACATATTATTAATCTAACATTTAAATGAACATAAATATTAACCTCATACCATTATTCCAATTGAATAGCAGTTCAAAAGAACTAATTTCAATGTAATAACTACCTACACAATCATTATATGTGTCGTGTTCAGAGAAAACTGGGCATAATGATTGTGCGCTAATTGTCATCCCAGATTAGCCCGTGCTGTCCGCACAGGCTAATCCGGGACGACACTTTACGCCTTAACTGGAATTTCGCTAAGAAGAGACATTATTTAAACGAAAAATTCCATAAAAGCGGAAATTGTCATCACAGATTAGCCTGTGCGGACTGTACAGGCTAATCTGGGATGACAATTTACGCACAAGCATTATGCCCAGTTTTCTCAGAACACGACACATATACGGACCAGAACACCACCGGAACCGTAACTTCATAGGCACGTTTAAATGAAACCAAAAACGAGTATCGACTACATCTCGTCTAAAAACAAAAAGCTTTAGAGACATAGTATCACATAGTTTAACATCATCGTCGTGCAATTCAGGAATAAGCTGTGATATGAATTTAAATGGCCAAATTTACAAGGCTCGGTTGTGTGTTTTTCAAATGAGTAACAATTAACCGAAAAAAGTACAAACAAGTTTGATATATAATGTCTTGTGTGTTGTTCAAGTGTTTTTTAATGAATCTACTGGAATATAGTGGTCCAATTTGTAAATAAGACCTATTTTACAAGAACCGCATGCATGTTTTTGCGTTACAGTGACATTTCAACGCTAAACCTTGAACAGTTTTATGCAAATGTAGTGCAAAGCATACAAACGGCTCATATTACTTGCCTTGAAATTGATATTTAATTGATTAATGTTAGCCAGATTTCGCCAACTAGGGATTTGCTAAATGAAGGGCACCAAATCTCGAGAATTGGTTAAGACACCATAGCTTATTGCTTTCTAAATCATCAATACACGTGTGGTTATATACCGTACTGCGATATTAATACAACATCTGTTGTTAGTTTATTCACGTCAGATTCACAAACTATATTAATGGTTACTAGTGGGAACGAAGAATCGTCAATATAAATAAGACTATATCGTACCATACAATGATTTTTAGCAGGAAACAGACAAGGTTTATCCGACACCCTCATCTTTTTTGTTTGCAAAACTAGTTTTTTTTTAATCCAGTTAAATGAGTGACATGAAATCACGCGTTCTTTTACAGTAACTTTAAGACAATAAAAATGTAATGATTACATTTAAATATATACATTTAAGGCACTAGTTGTAGAATAAGTATACAGTAAACGTGTCAAAACCGCAATCTAGTAAGCCATTACAGGGGGTCTTAATTTATGTGCACTGTCTGCAAAACAAATCGCCACACCTTATGTGAGTACGTTAACCCATTTATGCCTAGCGTCTAGAAAAAAGGCCTTGGCAAACAGAGTAGACCCAGATGAGACGCCGCATGATGCGGCGTCTCATCAGGGTCTGCGCTGTTTGATTAACGGAATTTCTGTAAGAAATATTCTTGATATAGAAATCAATATACTAGAAATCACTAATTTTGGAAATAAATTGATCCAATTTAAAAGGATGGGAGAGTTCACTATGCATAAATGGGTTAAGACGTAATCATTTTATCAAACAGTGATGACGATTAGCTAAAATATTCTATATTCAGAATAATTTCCAGTTAAGTAATTGTGTTTCAATTGAGGGGTTGATGAATAGCTTTGTTGTTGTGTTTGATGTGCACTGTCTTTACTATCTGCCCATAAGAAACATATAACGAGCACACAGGCTTATGCATGCGACCTTTGAGGAATTTGGGATGTGCACTAATAATTCCACGAAATGGTTGGTCTATCAAATGTATATTGCAAAACGGAAAGCATGCCCCTTTGTAAAACAAACATAAACTGGAGTCAGTCAAAACTTTATAAGTAACAGTGTATGTTCAGCTTTCAAGTGGGTATTGTCTTAAGAGGAGAGAAGGTCTTTTCGCCGTCAGAAAGTCCTTTATTTATGACAAGTGGCTAATATGCGGTACAAAAAGGAGAATTCATTCGACAAAACAACACGTTGTATTGTATTACATTACCATGCATGCGATCCTCTAATTATTGCAAGGAATCAATTGCCAAACAGTCGGACACAAAATGTACTAGACAAGACACACCAGAACAAATCAAAACCACGCACACAGATGCCGAATGACATGGTGTGAAGGGCCTGTTATTTTATAGTTTATGTAAATGCACAATAGTTATGCTATATAGCATTCAAAACACTAGTTTCATTGTAACACAGCAGTGCATTTGTTTACAACTGCAGAGCACAAAACTGTTTGTTTTGTTTTAATTTATATAAATCTTCTACGGTGAGTCTTCTGTATTCTTAAATCTCGATTGTGTTATTGTCACATTCTCTCACGTCTGTGACGTTAGTACGGAATACCGTTAATGCCATCGTGGCAACACATTAAAATCCAAAGGGCGACAATGCGACAACGCGATAGTGCGATGGCGACAATGCGATAATACGATGACGACAGTGCGACAATACGATGGCGACAGTGCGATAGTTCGATGGCGACAATCCGATAACGCGATAGTACGATGGCGACAATGCGATAATACGATGACGACAGTACGACAACGTTAGTATTATTAGATCAGCTGTTGATTTATTCGGTGTCCTTTTCCTGACTGATGTATTTCCTCTGTATTCTAAGTACGGTACGCTCTTATTTAATACACATAACGTTTACGTCCACTTTGGATTTATTGCATAAATCTATCTTACGGAGGTTTCGGAGATGTATCACGGTTGGTACAAGCCTCGACTGGAAATCCAGTCTGGTCATTCGTAATACTGTGCGAACATTAAGTCCACTAAGGATCTACTCTCTCATAATGGCTCAATGGCCAAGATTGATTTCTCTACAATTCACTTATAACCGTTACTCTATTCAATCAGCCGGTGTTGCCTGATGACAGTATAGGTTGTTTGCCAAACTAATTAACGTACATCCGAAATGAGGACATCTCGAGTATTTAATCTGTAATTTGTTTAAGTTTTACAGACAAATTGCAGGTTTTTGCAGTTTTTTTATTCTCATAAATCCACTTTCACTTTTACTTATGTCAGCAAATAGTTGGACAATTTTGCATTTAATCTAAATATAGGCTTATTTGTTGATTGATCGTATTATTAGTGTGAACAGATGTCAAAGCGCGCAGATAACGGTACTTGATTAACACCTGTCCAAAGTTCATTGTATACATACATGCACTTCGTTTAAATTGCAAACGTTATCGTTTAGAAATGCCAGCTTTTGCTTTTGAACATAGAAATTGTGATTATACTGGATTAACCTGCAACGGATAGAGTAGGAAAATGTATGTATCTTATTGTCGACCATAGGGTCTATATATAAATATATTTAGCTACGCATGTATTTAAGAATTGCTGGAGTTTTTAGAAGGAATACTTTTCATAATCATGATTTATTTTCTGTGGTAAAGTAAAATGAAGTACTCGTAGAATAACTAAATCAACAAAAGGTTACACGACAACAACTTTTAAATGACACACGCACATGTGTTCCCTATAAAACACTTTAAGGTAAAATACATATTACATTGTAATTAAAATGTGTTTGTAATGGTATAGTTATACGCTGAGCATTGAAGTGCAATATAGACCTTTTGTTATGTTGTATTTTAAGAATAACATGTATATGAAAACATGCAACTGATCGGTCCAACGGGGGCAGTAGAATAACAGAACAGAACAGAACAGAACATTTTATTTAAGACTTGTACAAGTACATCGTCTTCGATACATATACACATATAATACATAAAACAACATGACATAGCATTAAGTGAAAGGGTTATACAAACTTATTAGTTAAACAATACATAATCGAGAATTTATTCGGAGATGAACTGTGTTTCAGTTATTAACAAAATTGTGTGCATTTCTGTAGTTTAGAGCGTCCTTAACAAACTTACCAAGATTATTTATATCGGTCTTATTACATGAGGTCAAAAGTTGTGTAAATTTAAATACAGAAGGTTTAACATAGTAATATTGTTTAATATATTTCTTTCTTATTATAGTATAACACTTGCATACAATGACAAAATGGTACTCGTCCTCAATATCGCTAGAATTGCAAAAGGTACAATATCTTTCTTCTCTAGGAATTTGTCTATAACGACCTATTTGTATATTTAGAGGAAGTCCGTTTAATCTTAGCTTGCTCATAAATGAACGGTTACTTTTGGACAAAATATCTAGATAGGGTTCATAGTAATGTGATTGTTTACAATACTTGTATAGATTTAACATAGAGCTATTTTCTATTTTAGACATAGTTTCTTGCTTAAAAGTGTCTATAATACGGGTTTTAAATTCATTTAAAAATGTATACTGATCAATAACGTTAGGGTTGTCAAATATATATGCAAACCCATATTCTGTTAACAATGTTCTGATATTTGCAGCCCAATTCGAATGACCGTTATAACTATCTGCAACAGATTGTGAATAAATAGTTTTGATAATAATATTGTCTGAGGTTACAATTTTCAACCAGTATTTAATCATTCTAAAATACCTATTAATAAATAAAGGATATCGTCCTAATTCGCTATATGTGACTGCATTACAGGTATTTATTTTAACGTTCAATAACCGCTTACAGAACTTGAGATGTACTCTTTCCAGTTCCCTTGACTTAGTATAACCCCAAACCTCACAGGAATAATTCAAAATAGGACTCACAAAGGCATCAAATAACTGACACATTGTCTTAGGTCTTAAGTCAAATTCCTTACACTTACACAAAAGAACGTTCATGGCTTTCAATGCTTTTCCAACTAGATGCTCTTGATTTAAGATAAATTTACCAGTGTAATTAAAGACTGTTCCTAAGTAGTTAAAATCACTTACGACTTCTATGATTTCCCCATTGTATGTCCAGCTTTCATTATGTAATAAGCCACCCCGTTTACGAAAAACAATGATTTTTGTCTTTGAAGTATTTACCTTTAAACCCCATGTGTCACAATATGTATTTAAATTATTTAAATGTTGCTGTACCTCATATGGTGTTTTACCTATAATGGCCATATCATCTGCAAAGAGTAAAAGTATTAAAACAATATCATCAAACATGAGGCCACAATTTGTATCCTTTTGCAAAAACAACTCCAAATCTTCAACAAAGATAGAAAACAAAAGGGGTGACAATACCTCACCTTGACGTAATCCAACTGCGTATTCAAAATATTCGGAAAAATTAGAACACAATTTAACTCGAGATTTAACATGTTGATACATATCTCTTATAATTCTTAAAAGTTTTCCACGTATTCCACAATTATACAATTTTAACCATAAGCCATTTCTATAAATGGAATCAAAACATTTCATCATATCAACAAAAACAACATATAATCTTTTATTTTCATTAATATATTTTTGAACAATAGACATAAGTACATATATTGCATCAACAGTTGATCGACCCTTACGAAACCCGAACTGCGCGTCCGAAACAGTGTTATTATCCCTACAAAATTGCTCTATTCGCTTGTTTAAAACGGTTGTAAAAAGTTTTGCTAGACAACTGACCAAAGTTATACCTCTATAATTATTCACATCGTTTTTATCACCCTTTTTGTGGAGCGGAATTATTATACCTTCAGCCCAATTGTCAGGAAAAAAACCTGCATTAAGTATAGAATTAAAAAGATCACATAAGTGTGCTGACAAAATATCAATACTTTCGATCAAATATTCGTTTAAAACACAATCACTACCATACGCTTTGTTCTTTTTCAAAGATTTTACTGCAGAAACAATTTCGTTTATGGTAAAAGGTCGATCTAACTCGGGGAAAGATTCATTGGGAATATTAAAATCATTACTTCCNAATGAAGTACTCGTAGAATAACTAAATCAACAAAAGGTTACACGACAACAACTTTTAAATGACACACGCACATTTGTTCCCTATAAAACACTTTAAGGTAAAATACATATTAATTAAAATGTGTTACATTGTAATGGTATAGTTATACGCTGAGCATTGAAGTGCAGTACAGACCTTTTGTTATGTTGTATTTTAAGAATTATATGTATATGAAAACATGCAACTGATCGGTCTTACGGGGGCAGTAGAATACCGAACTACAAGTGGGACTTTCAGATTTTGTTGCGGGGTCTTTAAAAAAAATAAGAATTATAAGTCAGAACCCCCAACTTTAAAAAGCTAATGGAAGCCCTGTGTTGAATAATGGAACACAATAACCTTCAAAGTCAGAGTGATCACAGTTTTATTATAATGACTTGCTATATATATTACGACATGTGTCGTCGGTAAGGGACATTCATCAGTACTGTTACAAGTTCTATATTGCGGCTGATTTGTTTGAGATCAACGGACAGTTGCGCCAGATAAAACTTCGTCGGCACAGACAGCGCTCATCGCGTGATAGATGCACGGGCCACGGGTCATGACAGCCTCTTTCAATACAAGGAAGAAGATGATCAACATTGACATAATCCAGTCTAACCCCCCGACTAACGAAAAAGAAGACGAGGACAGCTTTTACATGAGACTGCCCACGATCATACACAACAGACCAAAGAGAAATATCATCTTTGCAATGAGAAAGTTCAAAGCCAAGATTTTGCAGTTACAACCGATGATATGAGGAGATCATGGTGAAGCAAGAGCTATGCAAGATAAAAGACAACGGTGAGTGAGTCGCCTACATGTGCGCCACAAGTGACCTGGTCATCGGAGGAAATGTTTTTCACTACAGAAGGATACATAAGGCAACATGGGTGTCGTCAGACCTGTAAACGGAGAACCAGATCGACCACTGGTGCATCGGAAGGAAGTTTCGTCGCTCTCCCCATGACGTTCGCGTCAGGCGATGAGCAGACATTGCTTCGGACCATCATATCCTTTTCGTCCGATTGAAAATTAAGATAAAAAAAATGCCATGGGGGAGGGTCCAGCCAACGCAAGCGTTACAATACCGCTATGCTGAAACACAAAGAATCAAGAAGAGTTCAAGGTTACTCTCTCCAACACGTTGCAGGTCCTATGGAGCTTCTTAAAGAAGAGACGATGGAGCGGAAGTGACAGAAAGTGAAAGAAGAAGTAACCTCAACATGCCGAGAAATACTCGGCCCCAAGTTGTAAACCCACAGGGAGTGGATATCAGAAGAAAGGTGAAGACAGAAGAGAAAAGAAAGCAAGTATCAACAACAGCAGAACAAGGGCATCAAAAGCCATAGCACAAGAAGAGTACACAGAAGCAAATAGGAACGTCAAACGAAGTATAAGAGCAGACAAGCGGAACTACCTAGAGACGCTGGCAACAGAAGCAGGAGAGGCAGCCCACCAGACCAGATCTTAGGACCTGTACTTCTTATCAAGAAAATAGAGAGTTTGTCAAGCCAGAGATGTCAGTGAGGGATAAGAACGGAGGAGTGGTAGCAGATGAAGCATGCGCACCCACGAAGGAAGAGACCCGACAGCATACCGGCAGAAGTGTTAAAGGCTGAAGCCGAGACCAGCTTGGAGCTACTCTATCCGCTCTTCAGCAAGATATGGAAAGAAGAAGAAATACCAACAAAACGGAAATGGGGCTTCCTAATCAAGCCCCCCCCCCCCCAAAAAAAAGGCGACCTCAGCTCCTGCTCTTCCCTTAAGAGAAGAAGAATTTGCCAGACCATGAAATCCTACAGAAGGACCTGAACAACCTTCCGAAATGGGCAAATGAATTCAACACAAAGAAACGCTACCTTCTCAGTTCTAAACACAAATCCAGCTTCTTCTATAACATTAACAACGAAATCCATAAAAGAGTACAAGAAAATCCCTACCTTGGTGTTACTTTTTCAGAAGACACGGCATAAAAAACCTATATCCCAATATTACAAAGCGAGCCAACTCTACTCTTGGATTTCCCAGAAGAAGCCTCAGATTTTGCCCTGTAAACTGCCGAAAACGCCTACCTAGCACATGTCCGATTCAATCTTGAAAATGCCAGTGTTGTATGGGCCCCGTTCCACCAAACAGACATTGACCGCATAGAGCGTGCCCAGCGATCAGCCGCAATGTTGATCGCCAGCGACTACCGATCCAGACAGCTTGGTTGTGTCATCGACGTGCTACACAAGTTGGACCTGCCACCACTCCCAGACAGACGACGTTCCTATAGGTTGACGCTCTTGTACAAGGTGGTGTGGAGGCACTTACCAGCCATTTGCAATCACTTGTTATCTGCTTTCTCCTTTTGTGTTTTTATCTTACTATGATTTGCTTCTGTTTGTGTTTGTTTATAACTGATTTGTATTTTATAACTGATTTTATGCATGTAGTCTTAATACTTTATCTGAGCTGCTTTTTTCTTATATGTATGTATTATTAGCATAGCTTAACTTTATTTCTTACCAGTTGCATAATGCTTGAGTGTATGTTCTTTTGTTGTATATCCATATGGCCCATAAAGCCAATGGAATATACAATTTCAATGTAAGTAAAGATACTCTACCTAGTTGCCTCCCCTGACAATCATCTTAGTCTTTTAATTTCTTACATTGTTGTACACTTTTTTTATTCAAGGGACTTTAAACTTTACGACACCCTAGCTTTCATTTAATGCTAGCTACTTCCCCTTACTCTTATCCCATCTTATGAGTAATGTATGCTTAATGTGATAATAATAGTATAATATACTGTTTTTTAATAGCCAGTGATGATATAATATAATATCTGAACATATGTCTTTTAACATGTCATTTTGTTATATTTATTATGTCTTCCTATTCATGTTTGATATCAATAACTAATATATGTGCTTTCATTTTACAGCTGCTATTATTTGTTATGTATACCATATACTTTTGTTTGTACGGAAAAAGCTATTAGGTTATGTTCATTGTTTATAATGTCCGACGTTAAATATAAACCTTCTTGTATCTTACTTTTTACACTACCGTTAGACACTAAGGCTTTACGAACAATTAGGACTTAGAAATTCGAAGACTATATCCATCTGACAACATGTTGTGCAATCAAGTGAATGATAATTCCCATTAATTCCAAAAATTCAAGCAAAATCTGTTATCTCTTTCTTTGTTCGAACTGTGCCTGATTGGAACAAACTGAGTGATAATATTGTGAATTATTCAACCATAGATATATTCAAACACAGTGTATTCAAACAACAATAGTGTCAAATCGCGCAATCCCCGCCGTCCAGTAAAAGCCAGAAGTGGTATCTTCTACGTATTCATCCAGATCCAGATACACCAATTTAATGACATTTTAAACTTACAAATCAAAGTGGATTATCAGCCTTAAACATGTTATCTTCAAATAACACACAAACTAAATATTTTTGGATCGAGTCTTCAGAATATTTGACTGCCTGATATCTGGCATTCGGAATATTGGGCCTTCGGGTTATTGTGCAGGCACCATGGACAATTAGTAGCTTGTAAACTAATCTTTCTTGTAATTTCTCTCTTTGTGGTAGAAGAAAAGTAGTGGGAAAATTTGCCCGCGAGTTATCAACAACAACAACACAGACAAAAACGGATGGATGTTTCCCTGCAATTTTTCATCTGGATGTCGATTTTATGTGTACACATGGGTTAAGTATTTTACAATATTATAAATATCAATTTATGAATTGAATCAATCACGGCTAAATTGATATCTTGATGTGTAATTATGAACATTTTAATTCAGGATTGAGGAGCACTCTCGATTTTCATCATCATGATTTGGACGCATCCGTTAGGTCACATTTGGGAAAAATAAATAGTTTTTTTTCCCCGGCCCCGATTTAAAAAAACAACAACAACAACACTTATTAACCATAAAAAAACCCAATATTAAAAGGAAACCTATATTCTTCAAAAGCCATGGAGTTGTTAAATACAACCACAACAAAGCTATGGGATTAAATTCATAACCCCAATATTAAAACAATCATCTCGCTTGGGTGAAGGGACTTGCTATGTCCCTTTCTGGCGTCCAATCTTGATTTTTAAAGTGCATGTTACCAGGAATAGACTGTTTTTTTTTTCTTTCAATATCAGGGCCTTTTTGTTCAATATCAGGGCCGGTATCCAATCCCATTCCCAATGGAAAAGGTATATATTTTTCCCATTTGGGACCTAAAATTTCCCAATTGAAAGTTGAAGTAAGACCTCAACATTTAGTTCATCTTCCATCCAGATCTTTAAGTTGAACCTTAGTAAGTATGATATTGAAAACACTTTAGTTCTCAATTTTTAAGCATTTGTTAGTAAAACAGCAAAAACACTAATTTCCCAACTTTAGTCAAAACGCTGCAAATTTTCCCAATCCAAAGGGACCTGGCCTATTTCCAGAAATAGTGAAAAAAAACACTGATACACTTTCGGGACTGTGTAGGCCCCTGTGCTTCCACTAGCTTTCAAAAGTTTGAAGTCCTGACTTCCAAGCCTTAAATTTTGGACGTCCCAGACATAAACAGTTTGAAGTCCCCATTTTTTTTCAATGAATATTTCAGTAAACTCAAGCGTACGTGTTGATCTCTGGATACATACATGTTACGGCCAACGTATTTTTCTGTCAAGAACCGTCCCAGATATTAAACTCTTTAAACCATAGATGGCGGTAAAATACTTATCAAGTCTTTCAACCTAAAAATTGATACGCAGTCTGCATCAACACCGGTCAGAACCAGTCATCGAGAGAAAGGAAAATGGCTGGCGTGAA
>VMBQ01003901.1:0-23103 GCA_007657795.1 Dreissena rostriformis
GTTTTGGGATTGCTTTGAATCAACAATTCATTTGAACAGTAATATTACGAACGTTCCAAAGTTTGCCTATCTTCAATCGCAACTTGAGGGAGCTGCTGCACATACAATTGAAGGATTTGCGTTGACGAACGCCAACTATTTGCGCGCTATATGCCTGCTACAGAAGCGATTTGGAAGTCCGCACTGGTGGCATTGTACATGCCACCATGCAAGCTCTGATCCAGTTACCGGCTCCGTGCAACACGTTGAATAGCATGCGCAACTTCCATGACAAAATGGAAACTTACATTTGAGGCCTCGAGTCACTAGGTCAGCATTAAGGCGGATACGGAATTATATTGGTACCAGTCATTTAAGATAAGATGCCGTCGGAAGTAAGAAAGAGTCTTGCTAGAGAACATGGAGATTTAAACTGGCAATTGGGAGATCTACGACACGCATTGAATCAAGAACTCAATATCATTCAGGCCGGAAGTGCGTGTAATATACCGGATATGACAGATTTTGTCAGCACAGCATCATTCTAAGCTGGGTCAAAACCGAATGATCAACGCCAAAGCCATCAACAAGTAGGTCAAACTTCGATTTCTTATGATGTGAAATGTGTGTTCAGCGGTGGAAATCATAAACATAAGGACTGTGTGAGTGTTCCTGTCATGAAATCAAGATATGAACAAGTGAAACAGAATAGACTCTGTTTTAACTCTCTCGGACTACATCAAGTTTCAAAGTGCATATCTCGAAAACGGTGTCAAGTGTGTAAGAAAAAACATCATACGAGTATATGCAGCAACCCAGAAACACAGGCAAGAACCGGAAGTGTTGCCAACCGGACCGGAAACAACTGTTCTTCATTCATCATCACAGAGGCATAAACCGGGCGTTCTTTCGAAGACAGCCAATAGTACTATGTACGCTGGTCAGATACACACCGACGCGTGTATACTGTTCGATGAAGGAGCACAGAATTCGTTCATCACTGAAGCGCTTGAGCGTAAATTTGAAGTGAAGCGAAATAAAACAGAAACCGTTCAACTGACAGCATTCGGCGACTAGAAAGATCGGATTCTGCACTTGGAGACAGCTACCATCAATCTGATCTCTGACCGGAAGGAGCGTATACCGATCAATGTGCTGATTGTTCCAAACATAGCTACCCCAATCAGCACGCGTCTCCAAAACACTGCTACACGATTGCACTATCTCAGCAAGTTGAAACATGCCCATCCAGTATCTGAACGTGAAGATTTCCAGATTTCATTGCTGATAGGCGCTGACCACTACTGGGACATAATCGAAGACGAGGTATTCGCGGGAAGGGGCCTACGGCAGTGAAGTCGAAAATAGGATACCTGTTATCTGGACCAGTCGGAGCTGACGAAAACAGTTCCAATCACGTTTTCAACGTAATTACTTCGCGTGCAAACGAAGCAAGTTCACTTGAACGATTTTGGTCCTTAGAAAGCCTGGGGATCATTCAGATGAGCCAGAGAAACGCGACCGCTTGAATACATACCAGCCGACGTCCATCGAATACTCTGATAACCAATACACGGCGTCTCTACCGTGGAAAAACGACCATGAGCCGTTACCATCCAACTACTGCGTAGCTCAAGGAAGAACAGAGAGTACGATTCGAAGGTTAAGCCGGAAACCGGAAATGCTTCAGAAATATTGCGACATCATTACCGGACAAGAGGAAAGAGGGTTCATTGAACGAATACACGAAAGCGCACCATCTTCTTCGACCGTTCATTACATTCCTCACCACCCAGTCATGAAAGAGTCTTCTACAACGCCCACTGGCATTGTATACGATTGTAGCTGTAAACAGTCCCCCGACCAACCGAGCCGTAATGACTGCCTAGAGTCAACACCTCACTGCTCTTTGCGAATCTCACAAACGCACTGGGACGACGTGGTAGAGTATTGCTGTGGTAGATGTGGTACAGATACACGACGAATATTCCCGCAGCCAGTGGAAACTAGGAGTCGTACAGGAGCTCATCATCGGAAGAGACGGTCTTATACGAGCTACACATGTCAGAACCACCCGGGGAGTCACGACAAGGCCTATTGTGAAGCTCTATCCGTTGGAGGTTACTAGTGACAATGAACATTAGATATACATCGAGGCATAGACAAACTATGTGTATTAGTGACATTATATAACATTTGTTGAATTCTTTTCTTGGCTCCCATAATGTTAAGTATTTGTGACGTCAACGCCATTTTGCCGCAATTATGTATGTTTTACGTTGACCTCATCATCATTATTGTTGTTTACTTTTATCAGACGTTATTAAAGGATCGAACCTTAAAGACCGTGTTGTAGTACATTAGCGAAGTACTACTACCACAATTAAACGTTAGACTAAATAAATATACGATTGAAGGGTCAGAGAAAGTTCGTGCATATAATCTTGTTATCTACTATGATGCCAATACAGGAGAGATTCAGTTTTACTTCTGCTTCTTATACTCGAGTTTGCTCCTATGTAGGTGATCCTGTCAACTACACCAACTGGTACCCAAACCGAAAGAGTCTCTCCCTGCATAATATAGAGGACTGCGTAGTGCTGGTGCCGAGACCCGGCTACAACGGGACGTGGGATGACAGTGTGTGCACCGCCCAACATGGCTACATTTGCGAGTTCGGTAAGTACCTACCAAGTTAGTTCTCTCCAAAACAAAAACACGACCTTTATCTGAATGTAAAACAGGCTGAGTGATTCCCGGCAGAGACCATCTGGTATGAATTGTAACACAATAATTTGACGCGGATAATTAAGTCGTTGTTGAAAAGTATATGTAAACAAAACTCAAACAACGCATAATATTTTGCATTCGTTTGCATTTTTTAAACTTAGGTTTGTTACATGAAGAATGAACATCGTTTTCTCGATTACAAAAATAGTAATTTTTGGACGGTTAACAGTTTCCTCAACAAATATATCGATAACACTGAGTCGAATATATTGATATTGAAACTAAATTTACCGGTCAACTGTGTTGCGAGATTAGGTCGTGACATTCCTAATGGTTACATATATAAGCTATTGCACTTAACGTGCGTATGATAAACTAGTATCCAATTATAATGATGATATAATATTTGTGTCGTCGTATTTTCACCTCTTCACATTTTATATTGAGATTCCGTATAGTTTGTGTCATTAAAGCAGATGTATAAAAGCATTCCAAAGAATCAAAACGGATTCAACTGATAAGTTGTAATCTAGTCGAACAGCTAAGAAGAAAAGGTTACCAAACAGATCAATTAAATTAGACTTTTATTGCAATTACCTTGTGTGAGTACTTCTGAAAACTATTTCATTTATTGAGGCATGGACACTGTTTGGATATACTTACATTTTGTGCGCACATTTATACAACCACAAACTCCGGGCATTGTAACCTCCCATTTAAATTGAAGTTAGACTCTGTCGCCAAAAGTAAATTATGTCGAGATCTGTTTGTAGCGTTTTCTAATTTTATGCAAACCCGTGTTATTTTCTCGTTACATATGGTTTACATAAGACAAAGATAAAGACTTTAAATCATATAAATTAAAAATGTAAATACTTAAACAAAGCATCTTTACGTCGTGTGTTATGGCGGCAGGGATATGATTTTGTATACCCACTTTTAGTGTTTTCGTATGTTTTACATAGTTTTATTAGTTAATGTTCGCAATCAAAAGGGTTAAACCAATACAGTTGTTGGATTCTCGATAAATTTTAACAATGGGTTCAACTATTTTTAACAATAAACCCATATTTGAAAACATAATCAGTCACTATTTACATGTAGGCTTTGCAAATTTGTCATTGACGGTAGGCTTTTTATACTGTGTAGATGCAGTGTCGGGAAGTGCAATTGGAACCACCATGGCGCCAAACAATACGGACAACGGAGACGGTATACAACCTACCATAGGGTTTTCATCTTAAACCACTGAGTCATAGCAGTTTTTTTGAAGTCAGGAGGCGTACCATTGCCAGATATCCAAGTTCTAAGCATTCCGCTCCTCTCTTTCCTAGAGTGTTACGGTATGATTTGTCCTGGTTATGAAGAAGACCATTGATAGTGTTAACCTAAATAGAAGTTACCGAAAACAGGTTTGCAAAACAGTATAAGTAACATTTAAATAAAACGGATATTGCTGTATTGGTTGAATTGACTTCCTTTAAAAAAAAAAATAATTTCCTTCATTGTTTGACGAAATGAAAATTTGCATAATAGATTTGATTACTACATGTAAATACCATTTAGAGAGAAGCAGACCAATGTATTGCACATAAACAAATAGTTCAATCGTATATTTTGAGTACACGCTTAAGCCTAAGCTTTTGGCAACACAACTTATTCAGCTTTGCCAAACTGCACTTTCGCCTTTCAAGAATATAATCTTTAGTTTATTATACACAACCGTAAACCTTCAAAATACAGAAATGCTGTTTTGTATAACTGATTAACTGACATGTGTATAAGTCACGAATAAAACAACGCTTTCCTCTGTCAAGGCGACTCTCACATGTGTCCCCTGCATCTGCTAGTCCTCGCCCAGCAATACGGCACAGACGTTGCGCAGCATGGCAACAGTTGCTATGAGCTCCTTAAAAGCAGGGCCACGTACCCGCACGCGGAACAACTTTGTCGGGAGGCAGGGGGCCATCTTGCCAGTATCAACAATGCCGAGGAACAGGCGTACATACAGAACTTCATGATGCGCCATGACCCGAACCATGCCGTATGGATTGGACTTAATGATCACAACACAGAGGGGACATTTGAGTGGACCAATGGTCAGTATTGGTTCTATGTAGGTTGTCATTTACGAAATGTGTATGTTCGTAATGTTGTTTTGTTATCAATGCTCTTCAGTTTTCGAATTATATTTATTCGAGCATGAGAATCACCTTATGAGTGCATGGTTAAAATGACCTTTGGTTAAAGGTGTCCAAATCATGTGTGATAGTAATTGTTTCTTGTTTGTAGGATAATTTCATCAGTAATAAATGGTTTGAAATGCAAAGTCATGCATTAACACTAACACTATCAAAGGGCCATAAAACTTTCTTCAATTTACCAATTCGCATTGCTTTTTTATGTTTGGGGCTGAATCTCATAAGTACTAGTGCAGGATTATTAACTATTTACCATGGAGAACAGTGGCACCTGGAGCGCGGTATATACCGTCGACGGCGTCAATTGATTCAATTGGACCTTGAACGTCATACAATACGTTTATCAAAGCATGTCGTACCATGTTACATCCTTTTTTTCAATTCCAGATGCGCCATTGACGTACACCAACTGGTTGGACGGCCACGAGGACAACTTTTCCGGCCATAACGAGGAGGACTGTGTAGCCTTGGTACCCTACAAGAACGGCACGTGGGACGATACACGGTGTGGTTTTCAAAGCATACTCGGCGTCGATGCTGGCGAAGTCCATGCGGGTTTCTGTGAATACGGTAAAAGCATGCCCAGTGTACAATGAACAATATGTGCCTCTTCTTCTCTCGAATTATAGCATTGAATTCCACCATTCATCGTGTTTCAGTTATATAGCTTTTTTAGTATAATTAATATGGTTATTATGAATGCAATAAGATGGACGTCTCTTTGATAACGTTAATGCTTGATTCCATTACAAAGGAATGTTCCCAGGTACAGAAAATGTCTTGAACATATCATCACATATGTTACATAACAGTAATGTTCTTTCTAACATTTTAACTTTCAGATACGATTCCCAAGATACCAGGCGCTATGATTGTCGGATAGAAACATTGTATTGTTTTGAAAAAAATTATGTTTTAAATTTTAATCAATACAATTATATGTGTCTTTGTTGTTTATTTTTCCTGTGACCCGGAAATCTAATATATATTGATACTTCCTTATACAACAATACTACAATAAAACAACGATTGTATATCCGTTATAGATGTATGGGTTACAATTGTTACATAAAATAGTAACGCTTATTATTGCCATAATGCATCACTTTAACATTTTAAAACTCCGCAAACATAGTTTGCATTCATTATCTAACGTCGTCTGCAAAAAATGACGCCGTAAAAACAATAAGTCATGTTCACATGCGAAAGTTAAAAAAACTACATTTTACATTAGTTGAATAAATATATAATACTTATGTAAACGATAGAAAATCGTTTTCAACTTGATGATGCTATCGTTGCACCATGTTACATTTTAGTAAAACTAGTTGCTACAGACTGTAAAACTCAGGACCAACATTCTTTTGCGAGTCACAACTACTATGCTGTTATGGAGACTATGTAATTGTGTATTGTACATATAATTTGACGTAGGGGTAAAACATGTTTCGTTGTCACTTTGGAACTGTCAATTGTTTCCTTTTCATGCTACCTCTTTTTCAGGAAAATATTGGAACTATTCCCGAAGGTTCAATGAAATATCTAACGAATCACTTACATGAGCTGATAAGATTTCTTTTCTGAAAAAATATACTACGACGTTCGAACACAAAAAGCTATATCGGAAAACAAATAATTGAGTTTACAACATTAGCATTGCTTCAATGACATTACAGTGAATGTTTTAAGACAAAAACGATGTAGCAAAGACGAATGTTCATTTTGCCAACTCCCCATAGTAAATTGACAGCGCTTTCTAGACATATTAATTGAACTCTCAATGAAGTGATGATCACCTCTGGGTATGCTTTCAATGGGCAGGTATCAATAAATTTAGACACAAAGTCTCAGCGGTGGCGTAATCGCGTAATTTCATATTCAGTATCAGAGTTTTAGAAACATATTTATTTACGAACGATTTGTTTTGTGTGCCTGTTAGATGAAAGCTCAATTTCTATGAATATGGAAGTAATTTGCATATCATCAACGGTATAAACGTAGTTTGCACATTGCATTTACTTCTGCCTGTCAGTATTTCTTTATAAGATATGTTCTTGTGTTGCTTTATACGTTTACAATGTACAGGTAAACAAGTCTTGTGTTATTTAAAAAGTATGCGAACTATTAATAGCAAATATGCAGTAGCATTTTCAAATTGTTTTTAAATAAGTATTGTACGTGGAAAGCTACTTGGGCACCCGTGATTTCATATGTTAATAATTCTTTAAAAAATACCGTGCGGTAAACCTGTGCTTTTACACATAGATAAATAAGCTTACACATGTTCATGAACCAAGCAGTTTAATTAGTTTGGATTCAATATTTTATAAATGATCCATTAATATTGATTTTCATTTGAATTGCTGTTGCATTTAATTAAGAACAATTTAAAATTGCACCTTTCTGTTTACTTCTCCAGTAAATGTTTTCCAATTAAAACAAATGTATCTGATGTGTTTTGCCATGATGGCGACAGAATATGTCATCAAATCATGCACCATTAAGTTTCCAATGAGAACTATTTAGTTTAAGTCGGATTACATTACGCATCAGACGTGTCTCTGCATTTGTCTGCAGTAAGCGGTAATATAGTTTGCAATGAATATTGATTCCGAGACATTGTACACGCTAAGTCCATTAACGGTTATGGGGAATTAAAAACCTTCACGCTTAATAATAGCCCTATTTGCGGAAAAAGGAGACAATGTCGAGCAAAATAAGATTATCTAAGGAATCAATCAACTGTAATACGTCTGCATGTATAAAAAATATTATTTCTCCATGTAATAACGGATTTTATTTGACAATTGAGTTAAATTTAATATAACAAAAACACAATACCACTTGCAAGGAAGCGATTGAAAATAACAAGAAGTAGTTACAATGAAACGAAATGCCATTACCTCAATTATTCTAAGATAATACTTTGGAAAGCCAAGCCTTCTGCAGAATGAGTATTAGATCAGTGTAAAGCAGACATGCACCATGCATTCATTATTATTGATCAAGATCAAGATTAAAACACACCTTCTAGGAAGCTTTGTCTCAATGCCTGATTTTTCATTAAGAAACAATATTTTTCTATCATAGTGTGTTGTCGAATAACCGACAGTAAGGAGTATAGATGCGTAGGAATTAAATCATGAGTGCGAAGCACGAGTGATTTGATAACACCCCAGGCGAAATGATTATGAATAATTCATGAATATTCATGAACAATTCATGTACAATTCATGAACAAAGTTCATGAACATTCATCAAACAGTTCATGAATATTCACGAATCTTGAACTGAAAATGAGACTATTCATGATCTTTTCATTACATGAATTATTCATGAAATTGAAAAGTTCATGAACTTAAGAACATGCATGAACACAATTCTTGAATGTTCTTAAGTTCATGAACTATTCGTGTTCATGAATAATTCATGTAATTAAAAGATCATGAAAAGTCTTATTTTCAGTTCAAGAATCATTCATGAATAATTCAAGAACTGTATGATTACTTTTCATGAATTGTGTTCATGAACTGTTCATGAAATATTCATGAACTTTATGGTTCATGAATATTAATAAGTTCATGAACTTTTAATGTTCATGAATAATTCATGTATTGAAAAGATCATGAATAGTCTCATTTTCAGTTCAAGAATCATTCATGAATAATTCAAGAACTGTATGATTACTTTTCATGAATTGTGTTCATGAACTGTTCATGAATATTCATGAACAACTGTTCATGAAATATTCATGAACATTGTGGGGAAATCTGAGGAACATTCTTAACCTTTCCATAATTTGTTCATGGACCTTCATGACATCAGTATGAATGAAGTGTGTAGAGTGATAATTTAGAGTGTATGGTTTGTTATGGTTTTTCAGAAAGTCATACAATTTGACAATTCTGGTTGAATATATGGTACATAACATTTATTCTATAGACACAATTTAATATGCATAGAGACCCTATCTGTCATGTGTTAATATTTCAACATGGGACTGCTTTACTAATCAGTGGTTTCCCTGAAATGGTTACACTTAGCGTGCCAAAGAACTTGAAATGGAACCAATGGCTGATCAGTTAAGCCGGTAATTTATTAAAGACTTACATTTCCAAATATAACATAAACAATGTGCCTTCCTCTGCACACAATATTCTTCCTTTGTAAAAACAGCAATGCAATGTACATGTTTGTGTTCTTGATATCTTCTTAAACTGTTCTTGAAATAAGATGTCCTTAAAACGTTCTCAAACTGTTCTTTTAATTCTTCCAAGAACTATGACAGATCCTTTTAAGAACATATTGGATTCTAAAAAAGTCCACCATATATTCAAGAACATTGTTTAGAACTGTTCAAGAACATCAGAAGGAAATATGTTGTTCAATAAAGTTCTTAAAATGTTCAAGAATAGATAAAGAATAATTTAAGAACAGAAAAGGTCCTTAAAAAGTAAGTGAACTGTTCCTGAAGGCAGTTTTTGAACAGTTCTTGAACAATTTGTCTTACACTCCTCTAAGAACAGGTCAAGAACTCTTACTTAGTTTAAAGAACTGTTCTTGAACTGTTCTTGACAATAAGAACTTCATTTCGCATAGGATTTATGGTTCTTAGAAAGTTCATTTAGACATAAAATACAATTTGAAGATATTTAATTCTCATAACTTTGTGGATTCTTTTCAAATTTGGATATGGTGTTTCATGTAACAAAATCAAGGTCAAGTTTAGTTTTGAAAAATATCGCTTTTGTCATTTCCGAGTGGCAGCCATTTGTGTTGTGAAAATAGGGCCTTTGACTAGAAGAATAAGAATTCTTGTTTCACAATAACACAATCGTATAACTTCNAGTTTCATTGAATTCTGGTCATTAGTTGCTGAGTAATAGCCCGGACAAGAATTGCACTATATGTACAGTTAATGGAAAATTTCAAAGGGCCATAACTCAAAATCCGGACGGAAGCACAGACCCACGCACGGACAGACGAAGCGGCGACTATAATGCTCCCCCCAATTTTTTTGGGGGGAGCATAAAAGTATTAATGATTGTGTTTTCTGTTAAACAATACATTTATTAACTTATAGAATAAACAAATGTCTAGTGAATCAAGTCCAACTGCTCAATGAACAAATCAATTTTCACCTGAAAATACAGCATGTGCAAGAGTATTTAAACCAGTTTTTGATGCTAATTGCAAATGCTCTTACACACTTTCACACGCTTCTGATGGGAAAAAAGATGTTCAGCACACACACTCCAGTAATAGTAAAAACACACATCTTGCAAATTAATGCAGCTGCTAATGATGGTGTTTTCAATTCATCAACTTTAGTAATTGATATTCAAGGCTCCATACCTGTAACTTCCAGTGTATATTATGTAACTGATATAGACTTGTCTCAGTAAAGCACGTGGTATAGCTAGTTTTACAAAATAATGAATGCTTAATCAGAGATCAGTTAATTAAATTTATACATACTAAAATATTGATAATCTCAAATTATTTAGCCATTTCTAAACTCAAACTGCACAAAGGATGTGTACATTTATTTTCTGTAAAATCATTTTCACACATTCTGAATGAAACCGACAAAGGGATACATAATCATAACTGATTGTTTTCATCACCAAATATAAGTGAAGACAAAAATTAGCCTTGTTCTTGGACAACTGAGCTAAATGCATGTGCGTTAAGTTTCATTCCAGGTTAGGACTGCCCCCTCAGGCTAATCTGGGATGACATTTTCCGCCTAAACTGGATTTTATTCAAGAAGACACATCCTTTACACAAAAAATACCAAAAAAGCGGAACGTATCGTTCCTGTTAAGCATGTGCGGACTGCACAGGCTAATTGGGGACGACACTTTACGCTCATGCATTCGGCCCAGTTTTTTCAGAACGCGGCTCAAATGATCTTATGTACTGAAACATGAACTTTTGCTTAATTGTTTCAGAAAATATGAATGTACCTAAATCTTTTAAATTTCTTAAAAACTTGAAAAGGCGATTGTTTACTTAATATCCTGGTAAGGTTTACATTTATTTGTTTCTGTACTGGAAAAGTTGTGGTATGATTTTTAGGGGAAGGTAATAAGCTTACTGCACCATAGTGTCTCAAGGGCACAGCAAATATGACTCAAAAGTGAGCAATCAAACACTTGAGCAATTATGAAACTCTCTCAATTCAAAAACATTGTTTCAGAGAAGTATATTGCAAAAACATGGAGCAGTCTTCAGGTAATTGTGCATTTTTTGCAGTGAGTCACAAATTTTGCACTTCTGCAGCAATAATTAGGTAAAAAAAAGAAACTGAAAACTAAAAAAAAAAAATCTTCCCATATGAATGATCATTTGTTATTTAGAAAAAATGGTTTGCACATCTCTAGTATTTTGACAGGTGAGTGCACAACAAATAAATACAACAACATATAAACAATCTTCTGAATAAGGCCATGGTTTTTATATTTAAAAAACGACTACATATTATGCGTCAGTTTATATGATCCAAAACAATTTTCAAGAAATTTAGGGCGTACACAGGTAATTATATGTTTTTTTAGTTGTAAATGGATTTCGATGACGTTTGTTAATCTAAAGTAATCTTTTCCAACCAGAAACATGAAACAACGTAGAGTCATTAGTGTGTGTTTATGAAGCGTGTTGCAATAATCATCATGACACTCAGCACATATGCGAATATTTAGAGTGGCGTGATGATAAGAGCTAAATAACATGAATATACAAAACGTGTAATAAACAATTTGTATCTTTACACGCTTTTTGGTATCTAAAATGGGGAATCATATATTTTTTTAACATTTTGATTGTAAGGATTTATTATTATTTGAAGGAATTAACACCCTAATGTATTTCCCAAATGAAGATCTGCGTCACTACCAATCCAAAATGCATAACAAGGCATTGCGTACGATTTGTTCTTATTTATTGGGTGTGCGCTACATGTCTTTTGTCATTCTTTAGTCTGAATATTCGCAAATGAACAAAATGAAATAATACTAATGCGTCTCAAACGTGACAACTTTAAAGTAAAAATAAGCTTAAACTGCTGTAAAGTCGACAATCCACATTACGCTGTTGTTCCGTAGTGGACGTTAACGATCCCAGATGGATGTCTATTCCTGAATTCACCAGGGAAAATTAACATCATATACATTTGCAAAGTATTTTAGACCTCCCTGTTAACTTCGGGATTATAATCAAGCGCAGTTTTATAAAATGGATGAATATACACGAATTGCTAATGTAATCGAGAATTCGAAATATATGGTTCGTTGTAAGAATAATAGTTTGAGATTAACACAGTTTCTAGTAATAGTTCCGAGAGATATGCAACGACTCTAAAGTATAAAGTGCTCTAACTACACTTGATTTAGCAAACGGGGTGTACACATTCAATGAAGTGAAAAAGAAATCATGTGCATGTCCAACTTATCAAGATATAGTTAAATGCGATCAATTACGGATTTATTAATAAACACTTAGACGAGCGTCGCAAATATTTACGTTTGAATTTGGAAGTCATGCGAAAATTAAATTCCATAAATTGATCAAAATGTATTGTTTGAAAAAAATAAAATAGAAGATGATTATAACTTTTCACTAGTATGATTTTTTGGTTTGGGAAATACACATTTATGAAAGAGATATACAAACTACTGAAACATAAAGAGCACCAATACTGCCTCGCTATATATATGCTTTCGTTCACAACTACGCGGTTGAGCGTTTGCTGTGGAAACGGATGGTCCCGCATTCTATTTAAGGGCTTGGATATTGTCCATAATGATAACTTTAAAAGTTATAAGCACACAATAACCCATCGGGAGATTTATGTTTGAACGTAATCGCAAAGAGGTCATGGTAGACATGGTGAAAATACCAATATTAAAACTTAACATTTACATTATGGAGAATTTTTAAGCGTTAATTCTGAGTCGAAGTAAGCACAATTTCGGTTTCATCCAGTCGTCTTGTGTTCTGTTTTTTTATCTAAGGTTATTTTGTAACAGTTTTAAATTAAATAAACTGATATTACCACAAATGTGTATGTCAACCTTTACATTTTATTAGTGAATTCAACTATTGAAATTCAAGTCGCAAATCGTTCATTGAAAAGCAATTAGCTCCTAGTTGAAAAATACCCGACTACGTGAATAAGTCATTCTATAAGGGGTGTATTGATCTGTAAGTATCGTATAGTTTTTGTTCAAACGCGGACTTGTATATTCAAATGTGAAAGAAAAGAAAATGATATTTGTAACACCAGTTTTAGGTGAAAGGACACTTATTAATGGTGAAAATATTAATTGCAATTGACTTGTTTAATGTTTTAGCATTCCTCCTAGAGGTTGATATGGCGCAGATAAATATGGGATTGTTTTGTTGTCTTTTTGGATCAGATATTGCACGAACTTGCATTATTTTGTTTCTCAGCACAGAAAGTTGGGATAGAGATTTAATGTTCGTATGTTCTGATTTGATTGCATGTGAAGTCCAAACGAATGTTGGATGTGCGCATACAATTGAAGTGTCTACCATCTTAATGTATTGAAATTGTTGTTTCCAGTCCCGTGTGCTAGACAAAATAATGATACAAAGCAATCTAGAATGTCGCTTTAACGAAATAGATAATGAAGTATATTCAGTTATATGCAACATGTTAAAAACCGCAACTTTCAATGCACTTTTTACTTATTATGTAATAGTCCTATCCACAGAAAAGTCCGTGGGGTTTGGGTGTGTGGATTATTGTTTTCTTTTAATTCCAATAAATTGATTTTGCTTAAGTAATGAAATAATATAATGTCTCCCCTCGACTGAAAATCTGGGAATGCTGCGTGCAATATAGTGTAAGACGGTGTTGAACAATTGGCTTAATTTATTTGAAAGTCCAACCTTGACAACACTTATAACGATTAGTTCATCAACACATATATGTGTACGTTTGAGTCATTTTGTTAGCGTACAATATAGTTCTCAACCCAGTTTAACACTAAAATTGCCCCTAACCTTAGTATACATATCTCAAAATTGGTAGTTGGCATCATACGAAATAAGATGTTAAGAGTTCTAAAGATGTTGAACAAAGCCCAATATAATGCTTACAACATGACACTACTTATCTTGACATTTGTGCTATGGAATGCAAATTGCCTTAGCCTTTATCGATATAATCATATGAATTATGCAATATGGTCTCATAATAATGATCAAGATTTGACCATAAACCATGTTAAGTTTAGTTCAGCAATGAATACAATGACCACAATGTGACGTATGAAACGTTTTGAATAATCGGTTCTTAAGATGACTCACAGGGCAAACATTATGTTCTCCTACACACTTTAGGGGTTATATGTATAAAAACAGAGAGATTAATGAAGGGTAGCAAATTGTCATCAATAAGTAACTTTTCAACCATAACAATTGTTTTATTTATGTAGTGAAAGTTCATCCACCAACATTTGTATCCTCAAAATAGTGACGATTCACCCATTAACCTTTATGTTATTAAACTATTAAATGGTATTCCACCTTTATTTTGTTCCCATCAAAACGTTAATGCCTAAAATATTTACAACCATGGAAACGCGCTGTACACGGATTTAAATTCAAAATTAATTTCCTGTTAACATATTTTCATTATTTCAATTTATTTAATAATAGTAAAGCATCTGTGAGACTTATTTGTATAACGTATTTAATTCACAAGAACAACGATTACGGTGATGGACGTCAGGGATGACATGTACATACCTCATTGCACCCAGTCATTATATCCTATTAAGGATATGAAATTGTAAATACAATTCTTGTAAAAGCCTTAAAGTATAAGGACGTTTAAATACATGAAGTAAGAAACGATTAATATTTGGTTACACATCATATATCATCAAAAAAACATATACATATTTACCGGCATAGTCGATTAATTTAACTACAAGGCTATCCGCTTCGTAAGTTCTTAGATAGAAATAACGCTTTTATATGAGTGATTGTCTTGAGTATTTGTTTTTGCGTTATCGAAAAATAACGCCTCATGTCAAAGTCTATATGTGGCGCGTTCTGAGAAAACTGGGCATAATGCTAGTGTCCGCACAGGCTTATCCGGGACGACACCTTCCGTCTAAACTGGATTTTCGCTAAGAAGAGGAATCATTCAAACGAAAAAATCAAAAATAAAACGGAAATTTGCGTCCCTGATTAGCCTGTGCGGACTGCACAGGCTAATCTGGGATGACGATTTACGCACAATCATTTTGCCCAGTTTTCAAAGAACACGCCACATATATCTTATCCGGAAATTAATTCATTTCCCGTCATTTCGACGGATAGATGTCTGCATTGCATGTTTGCTGATTTAAATCACATACCGATGCAATTTTTCAATTTCCTTTATAATTGAGATTGCGTTAGCTTTACAGATAAATGCCAAGTAACGTGATCAAAGTGATCTACTGCCGACGCCAATCAGACTGACGGATTATACTATACCTTGATCGGTTTTTGTATTTATTAAGTAAACACATATATTTAATATATATCAGAATTTGGTGGTAACGACGTGGGTATATATATGTAAAACCCACGTCGTTACCACCAAATTTCGACTCAAAGGATGTTAATTAAAGCTATCATATACAACATAAATAATTATATCATTCGAAAGTCTTCATCCCAGTAAATGTGATAAAAGGGTGTTTTATGTCTGTTTCCAGTAATACCTAAACTAAACAATCCTATAAAACGTCCTAATGTATATCCAATAATCAATGTTGACAAGCACTTGTCTTACAAGACCCATCATCACAGTGTTATTCTCAATAAGTGTTATTTTCGGTGGTATTTTAATATACTATTTAAACTCTAGAGAATTGAACGTGTCTGCATGCAATTGTTTTGTGAAACGCTAAATATATTTTTTAGACTGACATGGTTAAATTTTTACTCTAGTGAAAGTCTATTATAAGATTTAATTCCCACACTTGTCAACATATACTTAGTTATCAATAGATTTGGTACCCATGGTGCATGTAAATGACAAAATGCCAAGAATTCGTGACATTTAATTTGTCGGTATTCAGGGAGATCGACCCTTAAACGTTCATCAATCGTTGTCATGAAAAGCGGAAAGAAATGTTACCCATGGACGATCAACACTTAAACGCGTAACGATCATTGTCATGAAAAGCGGAAAGAAATGTTACCCAAGGACGATCGACCCTTAAAACCGTTACGATCACTGTCATGAAAAGCGGAAAGACATGTTACCCATGGACGATCGACCCTAAAATCCATATCGATCACTATCGTAAAAAGCGGAAAGACATGTTACCCATGGACGATCGACCCTAAAACCCATATCGATCACTGTCATGAAAAGCAGAAAAACATGTTACCCAAGGACGATCGAAACTTAAAGCCATATCGATCACTGTCTTGCAAAGCGGAAAGAAATGTTACCAATGGATGATCGACCATAAAACCCATATCGATCATGGTCGTGAAAAGCGGAAAGAAATGTTACCCATGGACAATCGACCCTAAAACCCATATCGATCGTTGACGTAAAAAGCGGAAAGAAATGTTACCTATGGACGATCGACACTTAAACCCATATCGATCGTTGTTGTGAAAAGCAGAAAGAAATGTTATCCATGGACGATATACCAATTATCCCATAACGATCATTGTCATTAAAAGCGGAAAGAAATGTTACTTATGGACGATCGACCCTTAAACCCTTATCGATCACTGTCGTGAAAAGGGGAAGGAAATGTTACCCATGGACGATCGACCCTTAAATCCATATCGATCAGTGTTGTAAAAAGCAAAAAGAAAGGTAACCCACGGACAATCGACCATTAAACCCAAATCGATCACTGTCGTGAAAAGCGGGAAGAAATGTTACTTATGGACGATCGACCCTTAAACCCTTCGTGAAAAGCGGAAGGAAATGATACTTATGGACGATCGACCCTTAAACCCATATCGATCAGTGTCGTAAAAAGCGGAAAGAAATGTAACCCATGGACGATCGACCCTTAAACCCATATCGATCATTGTCAGGAAACGCGGAAAGAAAGTGTACCCATCTCTACAGGTTTCAAATAGTTGGTATATCATACTTAAGTAAAATTTGTAGGTGTCTTCATACTACATTTTGATGAAAGCTGGTTGTGGCATCGGCAGTAAAATATGACAAAGAGTGATTGGACTGTATTTGTTAATAATTACAAAAAAAAAAAAACACATATTTTGTTTTTGTGATGCGGACAAATAAATTACACGTGGATTATTACGGTGACAATACTTACGAAAAGTAGATAAAAAACTAGTTTAGGTAAAATATTGTAACAGTCGAACATATCTCTGTTGACATAGATCAAGGTTCAAAATACCCTCGAGATCAGGTAATACAGATGTGGTACATGATAATAAAGTATCGTCAGCAAACAGTCGGGTAATACGTAATTTTTACTACAATATAATAAACGTAAATCAGGAAAAACAACGGTCCTAATACTGAGCCCTTGGGGCCACCGGCATTGACTCCGCATGACTTCGACTTTGCTGAGCCGACAAATTCTTTTGGGTACGGTTAGACAAGTAGCTCTCTATCCAATGTAGTATATTTTCACTTATGCCATTTTGTTTAAGTTTGAATAAAATACCTCGATGCCAAACTTAGTCGAAAGCCTTGGATATATCGCAGAATTTCTTATCGTTAATAGAGCTTTGTTATCAAATACATGTAGTTCAAAAAGTTTGATAGACTGTTGAGTGCCCTCTTAGAAATCCTGATTTTTTGCAATAAGTTAAATTGTGTGCAATACAATGGTTGTACAAGTGTTTATATACAGCACGCTCCATAAGTTTTTCTAAGCAGATTAAAAGAGAGGTGGGCAATAGTTTATCGGTATGTTCGAGTCACTCTTTTTGAATCAAAATTGCATGTTTCCATAATGACGGAAATGTGCATTCTTGTAGCGATTTATTAAACAATATGCATAACGGTTTTGAAATAGACTCGCTAGTACGCGTAGGAACACGATCGCTGAATAAATCTTCACCAACAGCTTTGTAAGTTATTAAACGTTTGATTAAATCGATAATTTCAGTTTCAGTAATAGAAACATTTTGCAAACAGGCAAATGGAAACTGAGTAGGGACTGGAATAACTCCCGAACATGAATCTAAAGTTGAAATGGAAACAAAATAATTGTTTAAGCACGTTGCTTCTTATTCTTCAGAGGTAGATATAGAGTTACGTTTCCAAGTATGTCGACCGATTGTGTGTGCACATTGAGACATTCTAACTCAATAACACGCCGCAACAGTAAAAAACTCATTTACATAAATTAATAAGCCGCTGGAGTGAGGTGTATGATCTTCACGGTGAAAACCTGTATTAAATCCTTCAATTGTTAAAACATTATCGGGAACAACAACAGTTATATGATTTTCCGTGAAGCATAAAATGTCAAAATTACACAGATTACTTGCTACATAATCAAATATTTACATTCACTCTTAATTTTCTGTAGACACTGTTCTGCTCAGGGCGAGTACTGAAAATTTACCGAGAAGCGCTAGCGCGCTTCACGGAATTTTCAAAATCGCCCTGAGCGTTCATAGTGCATAAACGCCCGAAAAATAAGAATCAATCCTTAAATAATGACAACACTTACGGCAACATAACGTCGTAAACTACACAGTGTGTATGAAGTATTCAGGATAAGAAGTGCATACTTTAACACAAGTATTAATATATTGTTTTTGGTACATGTCTTGAACAATTCTGGGTAATTCCAATAAATAACAGTTTATTACATTTTGAATTAAATGAATCTCTAGAAAGGGAATCAAAACATGTCCTCATGTCAAGATATACTTCGTAAAGGCTCTATTTTCATTAAGGTATTTCTGAACATGTTGCAATACGTCTCATAAGTTAGTAAGTTAAGATAGATCCCCGTTATAAAACGAGGTTAAAACCAACAAGTAGCAATCTTTCAAAGTTGTGTGTAGCATAAAGATTTTAAATAATAAAATGATGTTGATGGAATATGACGCCCAAGTTCATTTAACACATATTTCTAGCAAAACCCGTACATACTTTACATGATTCATTGTATTTATGTCGCCATCTTGTCAACACCCATCGTATTTTTTTTTTAGCATTTAAGTTCAAAACGACAAAATAGACGGAAATCATACAATTGCTCTTATTTATGAAGGGGTTAAGTGCAATATCGCACACATGTACAAACCGGTCATTACGGTTTATTTTAGAATAATACTCTTAATTACCTCAATAATAACATGTTTTTATTATATTGTGTTTCACGATTTTCTTATTCTGCATATAATACAGAAGCACGATGTATTTGGTAAAAAGTGACATTCCGTGTAGCCGCCATTTCGTCCTTAAGATATTTCATGTTCAATTCAAATAAAATTGTAAGCCAATGTAATTGTATTTTCCTTAAACGATCCATTTCGTGTTCTATACGACATCGTTCTTTTTCTTTTAACTGCTGCTATTATAACCAAAAACTTATCTTAGCAACACATCATTTCCATCGTTCAGTTGTTCTTTGCACTGATTAATATCTTAATTTTCACTCGTCCTTGTTTCATCGTCGATTCCATTCTCGTCCATCACGATTGACTGAGTAATTTCCTGTCCAAGCACTATTTCTCCACTGTCACAAATCATCGTCTCTTCTTCATCGTCATAATCAGTGATTTGCCGCTTTGTCGACGTTTACTTTCATCTCCTCGTGCATCGCTGAGAAGCGCACGTGCCGTGATTCCCCAACAGACTTAAGTTGTGTTGTTCCGGAATAGACGCTGAGGGTAGGTCTCTGGATGCGAAGGCGATGGTAGAGGAAGAACGCCACGGGATTAACGAGGGAGCTCAGATAATAGCTTAGAAAAAGAAACGGAAGTGACGGGTGGTGGAAGCCTGTGTAGATATTCATATACGCCACCGTAAAGAACGGGATCCAGGCTATGAGGAAACCTGGAATAAACGGGATCAATCTCAATATGGCGACGGTATTTAACACAAGAAGTGGTATGCACTTGTGATGACACATTTTTATTTGTTTCACAGTTTGTCATAGATGTTTACTATCTATGGTATAATAATTAATTGATGACATTAAAAAGGAAATCGAATATTTATATTTATTGTTAAAAGCAGTTTGTTTCGTTATTTTAATATATGAAACAGGTTAAGGAAAATAAGTCGGGTAAGTTTCTTGGACTTAACAAAAAGAATCTAGTATTGAAACTCAAGAGATGTGTCCGTGGCCGTCAAGCATGTGTCCTTTTTTATTATGTGTCTATTTTTCATGGCAATGCCACCCGTTTGACTCTTTTATGACAGTTAATACGTTTAAATGCATTTGCAACGTACAATCTGAACGTTCTTTAAAGTGTTTGTATTGGAATTGAATATTTAATTGTTAGTGACGCTTGCATTATTAGCTTCCACTCAACGCAGAAGACAGGAAACTTACCGGACACAATTCCGCACATTAATTGGACACTCCGCAACTTGGACCTTGGTAAACGCGTGTTGAATACCCGGAAAGGGCGTGACTCCTGTGCGCGGGATGATCCTGAGAATAAAATCTTAAAACGTTAGCTTTCTGCTCTTAGTTGATGATAACATTAAACGTTGCACCAGTGGGAATCTTGCTACGTCCTAAGCACATCATGAACATTCAACCTAATATAAAAACATCACATTAACAGGATACGATAGCAACGCATGTTTAAACATGTTGGTTAAAGCCATATTTCACGGAATATATAACAACTAGTGATAGAGACAGGATTTTTCCTTTCGCTTTCACCACATTATGGATCGAACTTTTTCGACATTAGACGGCAAAAACACATACTGTATTCTATCTATACTAAAACGGCGCTATTATTTGATGACCATAAAATATGGTTATTTACACTATTTGCAGTCATGTTCACATTTTCTTATATAAGGGAATGCTAAGTTACAACAGTTAGTTTATGTCAACCACTTAGTTTTTCAAATGTTGGGCCTTTAACTTGACATAAATGTTTATTTGACAGTATAATATTACTAACAAGCGTTTTAAATAAAATTAATCATATTTTTTGGCATTTAAACTAGAAATATATATTCAAACATATGATGAAAATCATGTTAACATGTTCGTTCCTGTGTCTACAAGAGATTGCACTATATTCACACTTGGAAAGTAACTGATATTTTTGACAGACCTCACAGTGAATCAGCGAACACCTTCTGGGTAAAAATTTTTTGCTCTGTTTTAGATCAATCGATTTTTCCTCTATATACAGCCGGTTTATTTAAAATATGTTTTATATCAATCATATGATTACCCACATCATCGAGACCCTCTCTTTATATATACGTTGTATACCGTAGGAATGTTTGTTCTTAGTATTTCGATTTCGTGAAAACTAATGACACGCCTCTAAGTTTATCTATGTAAGGCCTAAACACGTACGTTAATTATTGTTATACTCTCATTTCCCCGAAAAAGTATAGAAAGGTTCGCTAACCAGTGTTTGTGTTAAGCCTTTTTTACAGCATCCATTTTAATAAAGATATGCAGTGACATGCAGAAATCATTTGTCCTATGCAAATTTTAGTTAATTTAAAGATAGTTTAGTGATTGTGATTGAATTAAACACACCTGACCTAAACCTGTTTGGATATTTAATTTATTTAGCAAACATGATCAAAAACTCAGTTTGGAATCCCAAACATAGATCGTCTAGGGTCGGCGCAAACAATAATCTTCGGGTTATTGGAAACTCATTTTTTTTTATTTACGCCTAACACAAATGCTTTGAGTATTACGTGTTATAACCTATGCGCACGTAAACGTATATTAGGTACTTGATTATATAAGAAATTTGCTTTTCACATAAAACTTTGGTCGAAGGAAATATAAAACACGATGCTCTTAAGATTTAAGAATAGACGTTTGGCTTGAGTCGATTGCAGAGGTTTATACCTTGAGCGTGTATGACCTAAAATGTACATGGGCATTGAGTATGCATAGCCTAGCTCGATAGATACAGATAACCCATTACAAATGCCTGAACGTAAAAGCAAACAACAACTATCAGTGAACGGTATTGTATCATAATAGTAAAACAGCTTATGTTTGCATTGGTGTCCGTTTGCATTTTAATTACCGTTGACGCGAATTGATCCTTCAGTTCTTCTGATTAGGGATGAGATCAGCAACAAGTAGCTGCAGACGATCACCAGAAGTGGAACAACAAATAACGCACCACACAGCACGTGTATTAGCACCTAAAATAATCGGATAACACTTTTCACTTTATCAGAATAAACACACTTACAGCGTCCAAATAGTGTTTGTTATGTAGGCATGTAACGATGTTGTGTAGACAGATGCCAATATATTTGACATGAGAAACTTCCTCATAAGAAAACATAGCTATGTTATGCTGACAGACGACAATATATGTTACATCAACTCTTACCGCATAAGGAAACACACCTTTGTTATGATGGCAGACGAAAACATTGTTGCCGGCCTAGCTACGCGTAATTTGCGTACTTGGGGTTCGACGACAAACTATCGAATCAATCGATGTTTTAAAGTTTTAATAGATCGATAAAGGTATCTGAAATAGGAACAATTAATACATGCCATTAGATATATAATCGAGATAATATATGTATGCATTCAAGTGGAATACACATTAATAATGACTAGCGTTGCATGGCGGCGTGAATATGACTCGCAATAAGTTATTTCAATAAATAACTAATAAACACAACCGTAACCGTCAGATGTCCTAAATAATAATACAAACAATTGACAGAGAACATAAATAAAAGATTTAGAGTAGTTACCTGCAGGAATCCAAAATATCCTACACAAATAATATAATATTGCAATTCAATAAATGCAATGGCTGTCTCAAACAACTTTCAACAGGCAACTGAATATCGGAGGGAAAGTGAATGATTGGTTGTTACATGCACGTGTTCAGAATAGGTTAGATTCAACTATATGTTAGCTATAAAACAACTAAGACTACAGTCTAGGTTTTATATCAGAGCTACCTAAAACTACTCGACACTAATAACAAATAACTAAATAAGAATTTA
>VMBQ01003901.1:26589-91978 GCA_007657795.1 Dreissena rostriformis
AAGAACAGCAAATTTCCTGTGATATTTTAAAAAAGAAATCAGAATAACAATTATTAATTTTAAAGATAAATTTCATAAATGAAACAAGCAAATTCCTTGAATTGATATCACCCGCCGATACGCGCCAAATAAAGAACAGGGCAGTAACTGTAAAGTAACACAGTGCAGGGCTATAGATATCAGTGAAAATAATTGCAATAACATTGCATCGCAATTCTCCTCACTGATATCTATACACTCATGTATTTTTTTATGTAGAAATCTTTTATCGTATCTTAGATATAGCCCTAAAAAGTTACACTATATAAACAACAAAGGGCAATAACTCTTTATTTTAGAAAGTTAAGGGTTATGGTTCTTGTTCATGGTATACACCCACGCCTGACAAGTTTATGACAGACAGACAGACGAACAACGCTAAAACTATATCCCTCTGCCTTCGGGTTGCAGGGAGATAACAAGAAGAATGAAATTATTATCAATGTAGCACTGTTACATTCAACATGAAAAACATAGTGGAAAAAACACTTAAAAATCATACAAAATACTGTTGAATCAGTCTATTCCTAACACCACGTCCGTCCATTGGTCCGTCAAAGTTCTGTACGTCCGGTTGTTCGTCAAGGTCGTCTTGAACATCCGGGTTCGGTTCCCCCCACATCCGTCTCATGTTGTGCAGCACAGCGCACGCCAACACTATCCGCGTCACCTTTGCAGGCTTCATTCGAATCTGAAAATGAAATACTTCTAATAATAATTAATAAATAAATAAAATCCTAACTGCAACATTCACATAATATGTGTTGTGTTCTGAGAAAATTGGGCATAATCCATGTGCTAAAAGTGTCGTCCCATATTAGCCTGTGCAGTCTGCACAGGCTAATTATGGACGACAATTTTCGTTTAAATGATATCTCTTCTTAGCAAAAATCCAGTTTAAGCGGAAAGTGTCGTCCCTGATTAGCCTGTGCGGACTGCACAGGCTAATCTGGGACGACACTTTGAGCACATGCATTATGACCAGTTTTATCTGAACACGGCATATATGTTGGTCATTATTTTCAGATTGGCAATGTTAGCAGTAATGAATTAAAGGGACTTGTTCACATAATGTGTCTTCACATGGGTTGCCATTTATTTCATACTTTGTATGACCATCCACGTATTGTTGCAAAATATAACGATAACAAAGGAATCGAATAAGTATAAGTCGGCGGCATTAGTGTTATTTCTCACACTGACATAAAAATTTCATTTATTTCTTGAATCTTTGACAAAAAGTTGAAAAATTCTAATTTTTATAAACTGTGAACAAGTCCCTTTTAATATGCATTCATGAAAATTAAATTAAGCATACTTATCCAAACAATGATGTTTATTATGAAATGAAATACCAGTTATTAAGTATCAATCTTCATTATGGTAATTTTTAAGCTTCCTGCATGAAACATTAACCTTGTGGTTAAATTGTTTATACAATCGGCTGCTGGTGTTTTGCTGTAATGTAATTTCTACTTTAATGTAACGTTATATCTCATAAATATAGATCCCTATTAAATCAAGATGATTTCTTGATTTGGTTGTGTTGTTGACCTTAAATAAATTATGTATATTGATATAGTCTGGAAGATAAAGCGTATGCACACAACTAATGCATACAGTTTGGAATCTAGATTGCAGCATAGTTGAAACATCGATTACTAACTATTTATTTTATATCACAACTGCTCAACAGAACTTAAATGGGTTCCGTAAAGAAGTCACATTTAAGGATTGTTTTTCTCCTGCATCTGAATCCATTTACATGTCACATCTGTTATTTTGCATTTGCGATGCAACTACGTGACGTGTGTACGCATTGGGAAACATTTGCTGATGCCATTGGAATTATTTCCTTTAACTCTTGCATGTAACATAATTATATTATCTGATTCGTTAAAACCCTGAATGGATAACTTGAAGACTCATATGGGTAGGAGACTATCCGGAAAACTTCAGTAAGCTATGTTCAGAAATGTCCAGTTTACGCTGACATAATTAACATTGTGAGACATATTTTCCTACACAAGACGCATCGCAAGGCTTGCTTAACGTTTTATATATTTATCATGAAACCCCACTGTATCGCGATACTTGTCGAAAATCAATAACTATTTTGCAACAACGCCGATTTATTACCTCAAGTTTAGATTCAATCCATCAAAAAATCATTATTTCATAATAAAATCGCATTTATTTCACGTTGGTGTGAGAATTATGGACGTACAAGAAGAATGGTTATAACCTGTCAAAACGTCCGTAAAATCAAGATCACTCCATTACATCGCGCTAATTTTAAAAAAGGAAAACAGTTCAAGTATGGTGGGCAACAATTGCCATAAACAGTTTAATGGTGTACATAACATTGTATTTTGTTAATATATACAATTTAAAATAAAATGTTATCATAATAAGGAATATTAATCAGTTTTAAATTTCACATAGAAAATTAATCTGTGTTTTCAACCGTAATACAGTGATACAATGAACATATTTATTCGCAATGTGGACACAGAAATTCAGTGTCCCTTCGTATATCTCTGACATTTGAACATAATTTCAAATGTATCCAATGTGGACATTTGTCACACTTTCCCCATGTCACCAATGTAATATAGGTGAACTTGTCAATGTCTGCACACACAACATGTTTCAGGGTCTGACTCAATGTCCTAATCACTGTTGGCATCCTCAGGACTTAACATGGGAACATGTTGTTTGCTGAGTCCAGATATACTCGGCATAGGTCCCTTTGGCGTGTCCTTTTCTTCATCTTCAGTAGTGAGTTATACTACATTTTTGTTTGCCGCGGCTGTAAGTTTCTGGGCTTTTTTCCGTGCATCAAGTTGCCTGTGATTTTGAACGGAGGCACAAATCGTTTTGGTTCCGGCTTCAGTGCCTTTGTTATCGTCTTTCTGGTGAAGAAATCAACAGGTGGGGACTCAGATTCATGTGGTGCATCAACTGCATTCTGCGTCTGGTTTGGTGTAGTTGTTTCTTTAGTATGTATGGTTGATTCGGATGCAACGTCAGGTTCACGAAATATTGTTGATGGAGCTATATTGGAGTCATCTATTGCCGAATTGTAGAATTGACAAATTCCTGTCTTCTTGAAGGCTGAAGTTGAATTCTCTGGCGAAAAGGCTTTGAGATAGGACTATGATGTTAGTTCGGCAATGTTGTATTTGGTAATTTTTAAGCCAGGATTTAACTTCATGAAGCGCTGACACTCCTGATAGTAGATATTTGTGAAAGGCCCGCAAATGCCTACATCCAGAGGCTGGGTCAAATAACCTGAGTGTGGGGGCAGAACGAAAACGATGATATTATTCGCGTTTACCCATTCAGCAAATTTTAACGAAATGTGGGAGCGATGACCATCATAGAGTATTAGTGTTGGATATTCGCTGTCTGTTGGAACATAAGGAATAAAATGTTTCGTCAGGTAGTTCAGAAACACCGATGTATTTTACCATCCAGACTTTGACATCTCCCCTGCTGACCCTGGGCATGCACCTTTCATAAAGTCATCGTTCCAACGTGCTCCTGAGAAGACATAATACGGTGGCACACTTTGGTCAGCAGCATTTCCAGCTGCAATAATGGTTACTGTCGATGACCGTGCAGACGTTATATTTTGGAGAACAGTGTCCTTTTTACATATGATTTTTGGTGGGGTGTGCTCAATGTTCACACCAGATTCGTCGATATTGAAGATTGTTTGTGGTTTATTTATAATTTTGTTGTCTGTTAGTACATTGAAAAGTTCATCATAGTATTTATTGAGTGTTTCTCTTGATGTTTTTACTCTGGATCGATCTAGTTTTTGAGGGTTTGAATATTTCAGTTCAGGAAATCGTTTACAAAAGCCGCAGAACCAGTTATCACTTAGGCTTTTTTTGGTCGACTTTCCCTTTCCCAAGGACTCGGCAAAACCTTTCCTCAAATACTGTACCGATTCTTTTGAGTTCCCAAACCCAATTTCTGCCATAAAATTATGTATGGTTGTACAGCTTTTGTTCTTCGTCCATGGTGAAAATGGTCTCGTGTCCTACTTTAGCTTCTTAATCAACACGACCTTTTATCTTGTCCTTAAGGGTCGTTTCAGGCGCAGAGTATATCCTTGCGGCACTGTACGCAGAATCCCGCCTAAGTTGCCTCTAACGCCCTTTGAAGGTTTTCTCTGTTATACAGCAGACGCTGTTTGTTGGTAGAGGTTCCTAAAAAATAAAATAAAATTATAAGTTCTTATTCATTAATATTGCCATGCAATCAGAAATCAACGCTTAAATTTGCATAAAAATATTGCTTAAATATGCATTCAATATTAAAAATATTTGTGACACCTATGCGCTTCCGTAGTTTTCATTGTCAAAGACGGAAATGACGTACCAGTCAAACTAAACAGACGACCGCAAACTGTCAAAAGTATGTTTAACAAAATAAACACTTTTTTAAGACAAAATGTGCAACAAAATAATGAAATCAATAAGAAAATCACTTTCGATACATAAATAAAGCAACTTACCACGACTCGGAACATTTTTTCGCTGGAAATACGACGACAACAAAACGAAATAACGGAGTAACTAGTGTAAAGAACCGTTAGGTGGTAGTGATATCGAAATATAACGAGTTTTGAAAATAGCGCGATACAGTGAATGCCGCGATACAGTATAGTGGCATTGGGAGGATAGGCAATTTATGTATTAGATCTGGAATTCTGACATATTACACATACTAATGAGTTAAAACAGGTAATGTGCAATTATCATAATGTTTTCCATTATTATAACTAAAATTCCTCTTATAAGCAGAACACACTTTTTTCCATTCCTCTTAAATCTAAAAACGATCAATCTTGTTAGTTTAACCTTTTGCATGATTAAACGTTCAGGTCGCAAGTGTCTACAGTTTATACAAAAAAACATTGCTATCTACTTATTTTGAACAATACTTAGTAATTTTGGTTGTAGTCCTGTATAGTCTTAATAAATTGAATGAACCCTAAATCGTGAGACGTATTTGCTTGTACCATATTATGTGTATTATACATATAGTATGTTTGATGAATTTCATAAACGTATGTGATCGCACTAGCACAATAATGTAAATTAATGTACATGGTAATATGAATCAATTGCTAATGACGCATTCCTTAAAATAAATTAAAATGAGTTGGTCCGATGAACTTCTTGGCATATGATATTAATGTTCAATAATAAATGTGGTAATTGAATAATAATAATGGCTTTTTTTGCACCTTGAATCACAGTATGCAGATGTTTGGCAGAGCGTTGTTGTAGCTTTTGTTGGCACCAACGGTTAATGGCTGAGGTAATTTCCTTACCTTACATTGTATTCGTTGAAATAAAGTCAACAAAATCATTAAAAGCCATGTACTGCTAATAATTGTTCCAAAAGTGACGTTCCAACAGTTAGACATGTCCATTTTCCGATTTCGAAACGTTATGCGTTTATACGCTGCACCCTTAAACAAGTACCGTTTACGTTTTATATATATAGGATCTGACATGAGTTGTCATATCAAACCATATTTTATTAAACGAGTTCATGAATTTTGTTAGAAAGCGAGCCTTTGGCGAGCTTACTAACGAATTTCCTGGACGAGTTTAATAAAATATGGTATGATATGACAACGAGTGTCAGATCTGTTTTATCACATGCTTTTAAACTAAATAAAATACATCTAAATTGACCAAACAAATGTTGATAGATCTAAAATGTTTAATACCGTGACGTCATTTCATGTTGAAGACGTCATTTCACCACAATGAAGTCATGCGATTGGTGAGTTATTGATTCTGTAGCCAACGCTTTAAAATGTTGTATTACACATGTGTAATATGAAAAAATACGTTATGTCTGTATTACATTGAAAACAAGGTATAGCATGTGATAAAAGATTATAATCATTTGGTGACGTGCATTTTGTAGTCTACTTACCAAATGTATAAAAGACAATCCATTAATAAAATATCAATTGTTTTATATGTTTTCCTGCAATTAAAATACTTCACAATAACAAAACATATTTTTGCTAGATTGTGTAAAGATAAAACTCATGGATCTAAAACGAAAATCCAAAGTATGATATTTTACTGGTATAAATACAAATATATNGTTCTAAGCCTCGCATGATAAACTTGATCTTTATCCAAAACTCACATAATATTCTCTATTTATGATGAATTATGTTAGTTCGGAGATGAAGTTTGCTTTACAAATGTTTGATGAGATGATCCGACAAAACCAAACCTTGGGTTACACAGTAAGGATCATGATTTCAGAGGAAAGAAGCATTTCTTAATTATTTATTAGCTAATACCTTTAAGTTTTTTTTTAATCCGAGCGTGTTTAATAAAATACATACTTATAGTTGAACATTAAGTATACGAATGTATGAAAATGTGGGAAAACGTCATTGCACAGTTAAATCATGATTGCCTGTATTAAGATCATTGTATCAACATTTTGTTAAAGCTTATTAGAGAGGTATTTGAAAATAATAATTTAGTTATCAACACAACATTATATTAATTAGTAAGCTCCTTCAAATAATAACCGATTTGTTCATTTGCATAGTCGATTTATTGCCTTAATATCAGTTGAACTATATAGATGTAGATGTATCAACTGGAAAAATCAACGAGTTCCCTTCGACCATAAATTTGCAATCTATCTTATCAATCAATGATCTTTTCTTTTCCTGAAAATGAAACGTCTAAATGATCCATTTGCAAACATCCAAATATAGTTGAAACATAGTTTAATATGAACTTGCATCTCACATGATTTGCAAATAACTCTCTATAATGGATTTTTTCAATGAAATTCATTGATTCGCAAATATATATACATTTATACTTATTGTTTACTACTTTAAAAATATATCAAATATTCAAATATCTAATAAAAGCTCGGGTTAGTATTGCATGTGTTAAAATAATCAACGTTTCTTGGTCTGCTGATTAAGTGTTTGTTTTCTTTACAACTGAAGCATCCGCCCGTTAAAGTCTTGTTCGTGAATGAAGGGTTACGTTCTTAATGATAATAGTTAAGTATAAAAACAGATCGGTGTAAGTCCAAAATAAAGGGTTTTTTTTGTCTTTGTTTTACCTTGAAAATGTTTATACTTTGATGATGTCTGTACGAGTACGTGTTTACAAAGGCTAATAACAAATTGGAGGAATCAGGATTGAGGCAGAATTGAAACGTAAGTCTACTCGGTGTTTATTTTAGTTGTCAATGTTGTGCGTATCTCGTAACCATTTCCCGTTTTCATATAATTCGTCTCGATTAACTTGACTAGGAAACGGTTGATCAATATAAATGAAAGGGTGACTTCCATAAGATCCATTTAGATGTTTTGATTTCCTGACACTGTGTCCATAAACAAGACCAAATCCTTGTGCATAAGCGGTGCATCTGTCGGCAGCTGTTCCGATAATAGGAACATGTTCTACTTGCATTAAATAATAGTCTTCAAAACCTAATGAATAGCAAAATTACCATATTTGCAGAAATTAGGATATGAAAATACAAACCAAAACAGAAGACAGTAATATGTTGATATTTTGATTTAAGCCTTCATCAGGAATAAATACAACGGACATGCAGTTATAAACTAACGTTGATAGTTATTAATGCCTAAAATAATATACACATTTAACCACATTAATACGTGTTGTACTATGTATATATTAACGACATTATTCTGTTAACAAGGCCATTATTATAGAGCTTTCAAATATGTTGCGATTTATGTCGCCTCCAAATTGGCCAGTATGCTTAATAGGAGACTGAATGAGGGAAAGTGCAACATAACTGGCAAGATGGCGTCTCGGAAACTGCTGGAGTCGTAATACAATCTTGATGCATTAACTGTCAAGATCAATACGACAAACATAAAATCATGAATTATGGACATGAATTAAAATGTTCAGAAAACAAACTTCACAATATATACACTTGATGTGTATAGTTCTTAACCCTTTAGTTTATTAACTAAAGGTTTTCTCTTAAGGAACAATTGTGTCTGCATACTTTTATTTTATATATCCAGTAAAAGGAACAAGACAACCTAATCATAGGTAGATGCCATTTGGTATTCTATGTTCTATCTTACAAATTTCATAAAAAAATGTCAATATGTTGGAAAGACACAGTAGTTAAACCACTTGCAAAAACACACAAATTTATCAATATTTTGTTATAGATAAATTGACTACGATTGTTTTCGTTCAATGTAAACCGTTGCATTCAAGCTTTCAAACCTTCAGTTTGCAATTTTTGAACTTTTGTCAGTGGTTTAAGTTAGTTTTGACAAACATACATTTGAAGCTTAAATGCAAAGGTACATATGACATTATTTAAAAAAAAAGCAAAACAAGTTCGGTGACCTACGTTAGTATTTGATTTGTATATAGTGCCTGTTTTTTGCTGTAGATAAACAAGCAAACATATCAACTATAAAACATCTCCGAAACTGGCGTAACATTTATCATTGAGGTCGTAAATGTGAGATATTTTTGACAGTTATGTTTGATTTAGTTCATTAACATGAGTTAGCGAATAATTAAACTTATTGAGGCGGCTCGGAAAATCTCTCTATATTTGGCAAAAACTTCTATTGATTCATTTGGGAATGGCTAGATAATTATGACAGTCCGCCTTTTCAAACGAATATCAAATTATGTTGTGCCACGGTATGATAGACCGATATCGAAACACGTGTGCAACAATATATTATCACATAAGATGCCCAATCGTTAATTATTGTTCTGGCTGGCGATATAAACACGATATCTTGATTGCTTTTTAATGCTTCCACCTAATGAAATTCCTATCGTTATTATACTTGATATACGTTTATATTTCCAGTTCGACACGCCATACAATTGTACACCGCTCCCACAGGGCTTTACGTAAAACATAAAGGCTGTATTGAAAAAAAAAACGATCATAATGTATCCTGTATGTTTTCGCCAGCATACTTACATCATTTATCTCACTGTGAAACACATTATAATATGTTCAACAATTGGAGATTAAAATATTGTTGTGTAAAATAACTTTTTGTACATTTATTTCCAAAGTACAAACGTGTTTCTTACATAAAAAAAATGCAAATTATGATATATTACTAGCGCGATTGAACAAATAGCGTTTATATAGACAATATTAATCGGATCAAAAAAAATACACACCTTCAATGTAATCTTAAAATATAACAATAATAATAGGAATACTTATACAAGCCGATATGAACGAATATCCAGTAAGATTATTTTAGTTTCTGTTTGTCAAGTATAAAAGGAAGAACTCAATATGTTGGACATGAAAATCTCTTCTCAAATGGTTCTCAATATAATGTCAATAGTACAGAATTGATTTGAACAATGCGAACCACGATTGCACTTGAAAGAAGCAAATTCAAATGTAAACAACGTGGAAGCAGCAGGAAAGAAATGTTATTTCAGCAAAAAACACAACAAATTAGACATTGTACACAAATTCACAGCCAACGCAAAAGAAATTTAAAAACTAGGGTCATGGCAACATGTTAAAGCCGGTTTAAAGGGGATATAAACCTCACACTTCATCCAGAGCTATTCACATAACATCAATGCATATATAGCAGTTATAATCACAATTCAAATACACGGGAACCAATTTTAATGTTATTTCCATTTAACGAAAACTGTTTAGAGGCAAATCAAACGTGCTTATATAGGCTAGGTAATGACTATTAGTGTTCATAATTATTCTCATTACTATTTTTGTGTTGTATTAACAAGAGTGTTGTACATACGTTTGCAAATATTTATGAATTTCCTCCCTAACGGTTATTGTCAAATTTTAAATCATAAAGTCTTAAATAAGTAAATGTATGCAATAAAATCGGGCATTACATTTCCCCGCTACATAATAGTGTAGGTCAAAATCCATCTCCCAGCGTGAAGAAGCAAAGATTGAACGCATGGGCAGCGACCGCAAATTAAGTGTTGCATAAACATATATTCGAAAATCATATTTTTTTATTGAGAGGATTTCTCAACGGTTTGCGACTGTTCAGAGAGACATGGGGCCAAAATCCTGATCAATAAACTAGTACACCTCGCGTCAGTCAGCCCACGAGAACTTGCGGTTTATTATTTGATAAACAACACGAGATAATTACCTCAGTTATGCCATTATTCTGGGGTAAGCGTTAACATCGGCTAGCCCGGTTTAAACGCCTAATGCTTCATAGGCGATTATCCCAACTGTAATCATTTCATGTGTATGCTTGTTTGTTCCGTTATACAAGTAGACGATTAGAACAATAATTGCTCCCGTGATAAAGAACGTGGATTTTCATTATTTTCTATATTGAACTTGCAAATGACTAGCTATTATTTATTAAAACAATAATAATTAAATGTTTGTGAAACGTTAAGCTTTCTCTTTTTTTTCTCGGACGGTCTGCCAAAATAATGCACAACAATAATTCGACTGTCCAATAGTTAAAATGTATAGTACAGTTGCTTTGTTAAAATGAACTTTGATATTTCCTTAACGATCTCTAGTCATATAACACTTTGAGGAAACATCATTTGATGTTCACTGGTTTGATACATGACTTTTGCTTCGCTGGACTATATCGACTGAATGGCCTGCCTTTGCACCTGCGTTTAATTCTATTTCAGAATGTTTGCGAACTTAAAATTACTAAAATCACTTTTCGTAAAAATAGTCAAGAATATACATGTTATACGTTGCATTGAAATCTCGCCCGAAGGTAATCATCTCCCGCGCTTATCTCCAACAGCGGCCACATGTTCATGAAATTCCAACGCGTCTAATCCTTGATAGCTACGCCGAAAACACACCGAGTAAAGAACAACGCAGCGAGCAAGCAAACACAGAACTATGAAGTGCTGATGATATTATAAATGTTATGTTAAAACAGAAATTATCCGAGTATTCTTCTACAATACCATCCTTTAATGAATGCGATTTAAAGTAAATGCGAATATGGGGCTGTTTACAAGTACGTTAAGCTTTAATAATTTGTTGATCGGTCTCTTATCAAATGCTGTCAGATGTTTTGTGTTTGTTTTTCGGCGAAACTTTATAAATGAGTATTAACCTAGATTTATTGCGATAATTATGTGAAACGGGAAATTGAGTTGCAAACAGTATTGGGCAAGTGTTCATGCTTTACATGTTATGAATGCAGACTTACATCAACGAGTGTATGTTTATCGCTAACTGTTGGAGCATTCTGGTATTCTGACATACTATGCAATGCTGTATTTAACAATGTGCTGTGGTTATTACATGATGATATAGATGTTGAATTCCCATTAAGTTTACATATACCTCGGTATTTTCCATTACTTCTTAAATTATACATGATTTGGATTAAATTGCGTTATTTTGTGTTCCTTTAAAATTATGGTTTATTATTGATTACAACGACATACGTTAACGATTACACTCATATCATCAATATGCATTGTTAATATCTGGGACAAACGCTTTTTTGTAAAGATAATTTTAACATCTGTCCATTACTAGACTACATATATTTTGGAAAAAAAAACACTTCATTACTTCGGTGAAAAACTGCACCAACAAGCCACAAGCCACAAGGTAACTAAATTAATACATAAAAAATCCATCGCTTAAGTTAAACAAATATTTACTTACCCTAGCACCGTCTATTTCCACATATTTAACGGAATAATTGGAGTTGTTCCACATTTTGCTCTTGATGTCTTATCTTACAAACAATAAATAACGTGTAAAAAGCGGTCAATGTGTATTAGCTTAACTCCATACATAAGATGTACACATGTTAACACAACTGTAATGATAAAAGTCAACTAATATGTGTGACTGTCATAAATTATACTTTACGAAGCTGCAAAAAAGGAGTGTTGGTTCAATATTTAGATCACAAATTATTTTCTTAAATGCATCAGAAATTCAAGACAAATGATGGTACACTCGTTCGCAACAAACACGTTCAACACCAAGAGTTATACATTATTCCGCTGTAGATTTTTCGTTCGTAAAAATAGCAATTCTTCCGTTGCACAAACTTGCTTATATCAAGAGAAGATTTATCCTCTGTGAAGCATATTTCAAATATCTCCTATCGCGATGTAGCATGTCGTTTTGTCGTTGAATATAACCCAAACTAAAGTCAGATGTAACCTGTTTGAATGGTATCATAATAAAACATGAGACGACTTGACAAGCACTATAACTCTTTCTTTCTACGCAGGTATTGGAAATGGTCGACTTGAGATGCTGTTGAGTCGCACATAATCAACAAGAGCAAGCACTTCAGTCGTTATCGATCATCAGATGGAAAAAAGTTGCTTCTTGAATGTTATGTATGTTTGAGTGATACCTGTTCTGTTCTGCTTTCAAGATAAACTATAGGAAATACCGAATCGTAACTTCATTTCTTATATAAAAAAAAACATTTCCAAAGTGTAGGTTCTGTCATTTCAAAACGATTGTTCTTTTTATTTTTTGTTCAGAAAAAATTACTTTGCAACTGTTTACACGCGTTTCAAATACGAATTGACTTTAATAATGTGCCTATCAACATAATTCTGACTTAAGAACGGATTTCGAAGTGAAGCTGCGAGTTCGAGATATTTGTTTTTCATTGAAAAAATATTGATTATTTTTGTGTTGTCTTAAGCTCTAGGGGAGTGGGGCAGAGTATCCTGAAGAAACCCCGCCTTTCCGGTATGGTGACCACCAACCAAACTCAAATGCTTCTGGGTACGGGGATGGAACTAGGGAGGCCCAGGTTACAATCGCGTGTATCAACAACTGCTCTGACCGGACAGCCTGATGTGTATTTGGCGACCTTACGAATTGCGACTAACAAAGAGCGGTATATTAAAGCATAAAGCCGGACACATGCAACGGGACCACCTGAAACATTGACATCAATGTATTATGACTTGTTTTGTGCAAAGCATACGTTTTAAAATAAGAAATTATTGGGTTTTAAAAATAAAACGAATTTGCGATTATTCGAATAGCATGTAAACTATTCGAGAGGTACTAATTCAATAGAGTCGAGTCGAATAGATGTTTTAACCCTTATTGTAGTACTTGTTTACAATATTTGACAATGTAAAGAACCCTAATTAAAAGTTATAGTAATTGAATGCAAAGTAGAGACTTGTAACAACAATGTTGCATTGTGAATGCAATACGAATATATTTTTAAAATATGTGTATTAAGATGTATGTCATTGCAACCAAAGTTACGTACAAAAAACATGAATACACTCATTGACGCAATGTTTATTAATGTTTATTTTAAAATGATTTCATTAATGACGACATTCAAAGGCGTATGTAAAATGCCACCTCCATTAAATTCGTGCTCAGAAGAGCCTAAAACATACTTGATCTTTCCTTGTGATGTTTATAGTTTTAATTTATGCAGGTTTTCTGGCATTTACCTTTTGGTTTATTTGCGTTTTAAACATCCTTGACTGAAAGCGTGAAAAGCAAGCCATAGTTTTGACTTTCTATCTTAAGGATCAAAACTCTGAAACATGTATTTAATCAAAGAGAATTAATGCGTACATGAAAGTACGGTACATGGTACTTAGAAACCAGTACCATGTCAATTTAAAATGTAACTCAATTTAAGAGCAAAACTGTATGATTACACTTCTCAATGTTATTGTAGACATAACTTGATTGCAGTCCCCGTAAGGACGTTCATAAATTGCGCTCGCAGCCCATATTTCAGGGCGTCGGCGCGGGGTATTGGGTATAGTTTTCAACTAGCAATAACCACGCCTCGGATAAACCTCATTGGCTATGGTACCGCCACTGCGCAAAGATAACAATATACACTTTTCAACGGATTATATATTAATTCGGTATTTCCTTTATATCTCATTACAATATAAAGTATTGAAACTCAACTTCACAGGTTGTACCGTTGACACTTTATTCCGTAATTCCATCTGTTTAAGATGTATAACAATAGTAGAATTCTAATTTCTACTAATTGATTATGTCCCTTGTATGCAAGGGGCATTATTTAAGTCAGGATTACGTTGCAATCGACTATAGTTAACAACTGATTCAAAAATAAAGTTTGTGATGATTGAACTTTGTTTAAAACTCTTCGAAAATGTTATTATAATATTGTCTTTATTGATAATCATTACATTTGAAACGTTTGAATTCAAGATATAAATAAAATTGAAAAATTGGGAAATTATTAAAGAGATCGAGTCTTAGGCTAGAATTGCTAATTATAAAACAAAGTGTGGCACTAAAAGGAATACTTGCCTTATTTTAATATATCATACAATAGAATACACATTATATAATCAGTCCGTAATAAAACGTGTGTTTATCGAAACCAAATCATATCAATCAGTAAAGGCACGTACAGTTATACCGTATGATGTTTGGTTCGTTCATTTGTTTGTCATTTCATTTATTTAAAGCCTTATTGTTGGGGAATTAATTCCTTTTCATATTAAAGGACCACGCGTTATATGAAGGCTTCTCTCCTTCAGTCTCAGTTAAAGTGTGAAGTCTTACATTTGCCTTATTTAATGGTTTTGACTTTTTGTGGGTTTCTCAAATTATACCATGTTACCGAAAATATGGATGTGCTACGGTTTAATTGTTCTGGGAGTGCTTCTTTTTGCTGCGTAGCCAAGACAGAAGTATGCGCGTGTGCTGAAATCCACACACTAGAACGGCTTTACAAATGTAGTTGACTTGTTGTGATCCGTTTATCCTCACCACGCTGACCCATTTCAAGGATTATAGAGGGGTTAACTGGGTGTGTATCCCCCCCTCCACTCCTAATTCTAGCCAATGTCAAAGTAATTGTCCATATCATACACAATAAAATACGTCGACTTCATGATGTATCAACATGATACATATATGCGTCGCCAATTCCTTTGCTATGAATCTTATTTATCAACGACGTTACTAGATCCGGACATTTTTCATCGTCTTATTGCATAATAACATCCGGCTGTAAATGTATATATATATGTTTTCTTATTGATTGGTAGAGCACGAGATTTTCTCTACACTGAGTTTGAAATGAAAGGCATTGATTCGCAAATAGCATTACATGTGTACATAAATCGTGTACAACAACATGTATTAGCATGAATGTGTATGTTCGTCTATCTAATAAATTATATTAAATGATTTGGTATGTATAATAATCAATTTCCCTTTATGTGAACATTTAGTTAATGATTGGTATATAAACGAGGCAAACTCACAATACATGTTTGGAAAGTTGCTGTAAACGCCAGCATGGTTATAATTTCTGTTCCATGTACCAACTCTGCTAGCTGCTGCTTCTGTTTGATGCTGGTTGATGGCAAATGAAAGCCTTGAAACGGACTGTAGCAGAAAACATATTTCACACAGGTCTACAGAATGTACCATGTTCATACCTGCATGTTGCAGATTTCAAATAGAAGCAATACTTTCTCGTTTTAAATATGAGTCTATTCTGGGAAAAAGGGGCTAAATGCATGTGTGTAAACTGTCGTCCCAGATTAGCCTGTACGAAAAGTGGGTCTAAATGCATGGGCGTAAAGTGTCAGGGACGATATTTTACGCACATTCATGAAAGCCCGTTTTTTTCAGAGCAAGGCTCACATCAAATGTTCAATACTGATTAAAACAAAAACGTCTCCTTTTCAAGACGCTTCACTTATTTGGCATTAAATATTTATCAATTGTTCAATCTATACCCTTAATTTGGATACCAACATTTTAATGCTGATCTATAACAGAGTGTTTTAGCGATAATTAACGCCGTCTACTTCCACAGGTGGGAGATATGTTTTACAGTTTACTTTGTTTCAAGTTTTGGACACAAGCGCACATTATATTATTCTATGTCAGTTTTGTTGTCTGTAAATATTTCCGAAAACATAATTACCATCGTGACCGAGTTGGTATGCCTGTACACTTAAATAATTTCCACTGTTTTATTTTATACTATGGAGTACGCCATTTTAACAGTTTTCAGATACATCATAAATTTATATACTTAATGTAATGTTACAATACAAAATAGATTGTGGCTGCCATAACTAAGTGTAAATTTATAAATTCTTGTTTATATTCATGTTGTTGATAAGTGTACCTTGACAATTCCGCAGTCACACAAATACGCACGCTAATTTAATTACTAATTCATGACCGGTGAGTATTATTATTTACTGCAAATTTCCCTTTTGACGATATACAAACTGAGAGATAGTAATCATTATTACCATAATCTTCATGTTAGAATAAACATATACACTACCAATTACCCGAGAATGCTATTAAGAAATGGATTTGTACCCATAAGTGTTGACAAGTGTAACCTCATTATAAAATATGCATGCATTTTCAGTTCATATAGAGCTAGTCAAAATGTGTATAGCTGTGTCCGGCCAGAAAGTTCATTACGGATTGAACTTTTTGTTATCTTATTAGAATATAATACACGGCTAGATTTATCAATCTTAAATTGATTTATATTTGAAAAAAAAGAACTTTAGATAAAGAAATTGAATCGAAATTCAACTGAACTCAAAATCATCAATGACTGTGTTGTAAATTACGTCGTTACATCGAATTATACCAAACGTTATGAATTGAAAAAAAATACGCTACACTTATTTGTTGTTTCAGTCGACCTTAAGACAATTGTTTTCTAATATTAATTACGAATGTTCCGAAACAAATTTATAAAACATTCAACAAAATAGAAGAAAAGCTGTACATACATGAAGAACCACTTGGTCACTTCTATTGCGGGTTGCCTTAAGTTTGGGAACTCATTAAAGCCTGGAACTTTAAATTAAATTTAAATGATGTTTATGAGTTTCAAAAGTCTGTGTTGGTTGAATATTATCTCATAACGCGTATGTACGGACAAAAAGATAACGTATTTTCACGTGAATTCAAATAATGGTAAATGAGGTGGAATTTTGGTGTCGGCCAAAACATCACTCCCAATTTAGATAGTGTTTATCAATACCAATGCAATTTGATAGGTAAATATTTTGCAAGACGATGCAGTTCAAAACATGGCGATGGCGCACTTGAAAGCACTTATCAGCTCTTCATAAATAATGGTAAATGTGGGCAGAAAATTGGTTGAAACTAAAACTTCAGTCGCACTTTTGAAAGTGTTTATAAAGACACTTCAAGTACATATTTTGCAAGACGCTGCAGTTAAACACACGCACTTGAAAGCCGTCGGGCGTATCAATTCTACATTAAAAATAATCTCAGTGAGTCACAGTTGATAAAGTGCTCTGCTAAAGTCATACAGGCACACACATAACAATACCAGGTTCTTTGTTTTGGACATATTCTGTATTACGTCATGAAGCTTTTTATGAGTAATTCATCTCATGGTCCAGTCCGACATATCAATGCAAGCGAAGTTTTTAATATAAATATTTTTAAATATGTATTGAAGCTCATATATACATGTATATGGCGTAAATAAACGTTTAATCATTACGTGTGACAAGAGCAATAAGGACAATCTTCATATCCGTTATACGTCACCGGAAACACTTTTGACATACATTGGAGTGTTACTACAATTGTTAACCCATTTATGCCTAGTGGACTCTCCCATCCTTCTAAATTGGATAAATTTATTTCCAAAATTAGGGATGTCTAGTATATTTATTTCTATATTTAGAATATTTCTTACAGAAATTCCTTTAAGCAAACAGCGCAGACCCTGATGAGACGCCGCTGATGTTCACTCAAAGCATTGCTAGAAGCTGAACCAAGGACTTTTTTTCTAGACGCTAGGCATAAATGGATTTATAGTGATATAGTGCATTATTCCTGCTCTTTGAAAGTAAACTTAAAAGTAGAAGCGATTCCTTTAAAACATCAGTTTGAGATAATAAAAAAAATAATAATACAAAAGTCCAATCAAATAATTGCTTTTTTAATCTTTGCGTGTATAATAAAGTTGATTAAACTAAATAGCAATATAGTGTTATGATTAACATGTACAGTCGTAATAGTCACTCTGACATAAATATACGTAACTAAGCATGTTTTCCTTTGATGTATTTATATGGTTGGCCTACATGTAATTGAGATTGGATTAAAATCGGGTACCCATGGGATTCACAGAAAAATGATTTCCTATAGTAACAAAAGTCGGATACGATAATAAATGTGTCGTGTTCTGAGAAAACTGGGCCAAATGCTTGTGCGTAAATTGTCATCCCAGATTAGCCTGTGCAGTCCGCACAGGCTAATCAGGGACGACAATTTCCGCTTTTGTGGGAGTTTTCGTTTAAATGATGTCTCTTCTTAGCGGAAATCTAGTTTAGGCGGAAAGTGACTGCACAGGCTAATCTGGTATGACACTTTACCCACATGCATTTTGTACAGTTTTCTCAGAACACGACACAAATGTGAACAGTACAACCGGGATGTGTGAAGAAGAATACATGTTTCACAATGTTTAAGTCTTAGAGATATCAGATTAAATTGTTCGTATATTTGAAAAATATAATTTAAAAAATTCGACTGCACGTGATGAATGCACGGTACGGTGTTTGGGTGTTTCTTGTGGTTTCAGATTTCAATATTTCATGGAAAGTGATGCTGCAGGTTGTACTTTTATTGTGTTGTCGTCTTGAATAAACAATTCTCCGATCGTTATTTAACAATATGTTTTCTGCATGCTTGTGAATTATTTGTGGTTGCGTAATTGACATATCAACGGAAAATCGTACATATTAAAAACAAACTCATTTTCTAGTGTTGGTTATATTTTTTATAGTTTCGAGCAGTTGATTAGGTTTATGGAGGTTATACGATTTGGTATTTAAAAGAGCAATATATAATTAGGCGCAGAAAGATATCGGGAGAATTATCATACACGCTTAATTATACATTAACAATGATGAGCAAACATTGCCGTTAGTCGTTGCCTCACCAGTCATATTGATCACAAAATGTTCATAACACTCGACCAAGAGAACTGAAATTGGTAATGAAATATTTTCACATGCATGTTTGAATTCCGGAAGGTGTTGCTGCATGTATGTGAATAAGTAATACTGCTACTGGCCGCCTTTGGAAAATGGAACACATTTGCTGCTTTCATTGCGGTTCTGTTTTCTACTCTTCACGAAGGGAACATCATGATATTGTACATTAAACTCATACCCTGAAACCACAACTAAAGACCACATCTGTTCGTTTTGATTAACCACCACGGATTGGAAACTCAGCACGTGTGCAGTGCAAGCTTCCATAACTCGACCATAGTAATATGTTTACTCTTAAATCTAACAGACAATCTCGGACTTTTCTGTTGGATCCATTTCTTATGTGGGTAAGGCATCGGAGATTGCACTCAGGGGCAAAATTAATCATGTGCAATTATTCTCAACTGAGCAGAAAACCAATGTAAATGATATTTCCACCGCAAAAAAAAAATAATAAAATAATATTGTGTTCAAATGATTTAGACAATTCAACGAAACTGTGTACACTTTGTCCATATTCCCATTTCGGAACGTAACGTTTTAACATTTTTTTAAATTTTGTGTGGGTTTTATTGATTTAAGAAGTATATCACAGTATGGTCAATTCACAAGCTATTTTGTTTGAACAGGAAAGCGAACGCATGATATTGTATTGGCGAAATGAAATATAAACAAAATTAACTAGTTTACGTGAATATATAACTTCGCCCTTCTGTTATTATGCACATATTAGCCTGCGAAAACGACACTGGATTAAAGTAATTTAAATTCTGCAATTCAAGGGTTTGGACTTAGGTTACTATACATTATTATTTAAAACATTCATTTCGTATGTGCCTTTCCAATCCGTGAAGTACACCCGGCTGACTAGTCAACATCCGCTGAAAGAGAGTTTACCTCTAAAATATGCAACAGTTTAATATTGAAGGTAATTGAAGTTAAACAGTTTTTTTAAAGTGAAATTATGGGTCGTGATTGAAGTGTTTTACTTGTCAAGATGTATTCATGTTAGTTTAAACCTATTTATATTAGCTCGATTCCATCGAAAGCCTGAGGCTTATTTGAAACGCTCCCGTGTTTGTTTTCTGGGACTAGAACCAGTATTTGGTGTCTTTGGGATAGATCTAAAGAACGCTCCCACAGTGGATAAAACCCATGACATCCCGGTCGCTAGGCGGACACCATATCCACTACGCCACGGTGACCTTATTCATGTTAAGGAATGCATCTAGCATGAATAGTCAAATTTCAATACGAACGATGAATATAATATAGTATAAGCATCTAAATAAACGTGCATTATTTAAAATACTGTTAAAACACTTTCGTTATTACTTTCCAAACATGTCATATTGTTAAATTTGTCTTACAATTGGTGATACATTAATTAATGCTTACGCATATTACCGTAGAGTGTTTCGGTAATTGGCATTATGAAAATATGGGTTGGTATATAATCGCAGATATTATTAATAAGACTTGATTTATCTCGAATAAATTATGGGTCATGGTGACAGATTAATCTTTTTGGAGAGGTCTCGTTAAGAGGGGGAATTATATATATAATTTATATTTTTGCATTAGTTTTGCAATACAATGCAATTGTATATATACTTGCATCAAAAACACACGACTTGGATCCTGGTAAAACAATCAATGTGTAGAGAAGATTTTTCTGTGGCGTGTAAAAACATATGATTGATGCTTAATTTATTTCCCGAAGTTATGTTGACAAAAAGAAATCAATTTTATGGATTAGGTATTAGAAATATTGTGTAAGAAAGGAACTTCTCTTGGGTGGTTTATTATTGCCTTTTATTTACGGCACTCTTTCTTGGAGTGCAATCTGTTTCGAATGTACATGTATATGGACTGAATTTACTTTAAAAACTTCAATATTTTGTCTTAAATATATAAATGGTAGGATCGTTACATTAAACATGTTCTCAATAATTCATATAATTTCCAAGTTGCCATTTAAATTTAACTGTTCATGTAAACATAAGCAAAACACATATGTGTTTACAAAATGCCTTGTTGAATTTCTTTTTCTCATGACTTACTGGTCGTTTTCACAAATTGGCAAGCCAGAAATCAGTTAAGCGACAATATTTTAAAGATAAGGTTTATAATAACGTCACAGTGCATACATTAATACCCGTTTTCATTAACAAGTAGTTAAAGATAATGGCAGACCGTCACAATAATTCAACGCCGGTCGGAACTGATAAACTACTAGTTGCTTGCAACTTATTTACATGATGATATTCTAAAAAGTGTATAATTGAATGAGAAGTTACATTGTACAGTTTGAAGTTGCAAAAAGAACAATAAGTTGTTGGAATGAATCTCCGTTACAAAGCGAGTTTAATACCAACTTGAAGCAATCTTTCAAAAGTGGTATGTATCATACTGATTTTATATATTTGTTTTGGATATTGACAGAATGTGACGCTCAAGTTTATTTAAACAAATATTTCTTGCAAAACCCCTATATACTTCATATAATTCATTGTAGTTTTCGTTGCAATCTGCAAAAAAAAAACATCAGAGTTTGTATAAAGCATTCCAGTTAGAATTCAAAACTACATTATTGAAGAGATGATACTGTTTTTCTGATTTATAAAGGTTCATACATGCGATTTCTTTAACGTGTACGCTAAGGTTTATTTAAAATAGTTGACTTTATACGAAACATAATACAATGTTTAAAACAAAATACTCGCGTACATTGTGTTTTACGATTTTCATATTCTTTATATAATAAAGAAACACGATGTATTTGGTAACTTATGCCATTTCGTCCTTTAAATATGTCATGGTGTTCAATAAAAAAAAAATAGGTAAGCCGATATAATTATCTTTTCCTTAAAAATATATATTTTGTTTTCTTAACGACATCGCTCCATCTTTGGAACAATGGCATTCTATAAACTCGTTACTTTTTAAATTAACTACTGTTATTATAACCGAAAACTTCCTTAATCTACGAACACTTCCTTGTTCACCTATCGTTGTCATCGTTCGGTTTTTCATTACATTGATCAATCGCTTCATTTTCACTCGTCCTCTTTTCATCGTCGATTCCATTCTCGTCCATCACGACTGACTTGGTTATTTCCAGACAAAACATTACTTCTCCACTGCCACAAAACATCGTTTCTTCTTGATCGTCATAATCACTGATTGCCGCTTTGTCGACGTTTACGTTCATCTCCTCGTGCATCGTTGAGGAGCGCACGTGCCGTGATTTCCCAAGAGACCTCAATGTTGTTGTTCCGGAATAGACGCTGAGGGTAGATCTCTGGAGGCGAAGGCGATGGAAGATGAAGAAAGCCAAGGGATTTACGAGGGGGTTCAGATAATAGCTAAGAAAAAGAAACGGAAGTGACGGGTGGTAGAAGTCTGCGTAGATATTCATATACACGACCGTAAAGAACGGGATCCAGGCTATGAGGAACCCTGGAATACACGAGATCAATATCTTTATCGACGGTACTTCACGTCAAAAGTGGTATGCACATGCAATACAAACATATTTTATTTTTAAAGTTTTTCATAGATGATTATTATATATTGTATAATAATTAATTGACTGAATTTGAAAGGAAATACAATATTTATAATTTTTTGGCAAACGACTTTGTTTCGTTATTTTATTATTTGAAACAGACTAAGGCGAATTAGTGGATTAAGGTTCTTAAAAGTTACACCAAAATCTAGAAATTGCATTACAAGGAATGTGATAATTAAGAATGTGTTCTCTTTTCATATGTGTCTATATTTCGGGACAATACCACCCGTTCAATTTAATGGCAGCTAAAAACATATAAGTTTAAACGTGTATTTGATTGAAGTTGAATATGTAAATGTAAGTGCCGCTTGCAGTAGTAGATTCCACTACATGCAGAAGACTGGAAACTCACCGGACACAATTACGCACATTAACTGGATACTCCGCACTTTGGACCTTGGTAAACACGTATTGAATACCCGGAAAGGGCGTGACTCCTGTGCGCTGGATGATTCTGAAAATAAAATCTTAATGCGTTGGTATTTTCTGTATATTGGGAATTACACTTTAAATAAATGTTTATTTTACACTATAATATTGCTAAAAAGCGGTTTCAATAAATTGAGTAACATATTTTTGCATTCATTCTAGAACTTATATCATTATGCCATGAACAGAATGATGTATCCCAACATATGATGGAAATCACGTTCAACACTTTCATTCCGGTGTCTAAAAGAAATAGTCTGCACAATAAGTACACTTTGAACGAAGTTGATATGTTTGAAAAAACTCATAATTACCTGATGCCTTCAATAAATTAATATTTTTTTTTGCTATTTCCTCGTCGAAAAATAATAATAATGTTGCAATGTTTTAAACTGTTACCAGTGAATATTTCGAACTTTTTACCGGTCAATAGTTTGAACTGTATCCCGCTCGTGCCGCTACCCTTGTGTTTCCCATTTCTATTTTAAGAAATTACGCTATCATCATTCGGTATTTTACGATACAATTCCGTGTCTGTACGGGAATGTCCGAGGTATTATATGTACCGGTACTTTCTAAAATGTCTATATTCAGGTTTCAATAACACTGTTGTGTTTAAATTTAATTTGCTCTTTTTTCTATGTTTGAAATTTGAACAAGTAATAAAACAGTTAATTCATGGATGCTTGGTGAACAGTCAAAACTGTTGTTCCTCGGTATCAGGGCTGACATTTGGAACTGCTGCCCTCGGCCCTCGGGCAACATTTCCAAAGTTATCCATGATATTTTGGGACAACAGTTTTGACTGTTGACCGCGCATCCACAAAATAACTGTATACTGTATCAGATAACAGTGACTTAGCGAACCCCTTCTGGGTGAACATGCAGTGCTCTGTTTTAGATCAATCGGCTTGTTTTCTATATAGAGCCGGTTTCTATGAAATATGTATTATTTCAGTCATAACGATAACCCACATCGTCGGAAACCACACGGTATATATACGGTTTATACCGTAGGAATGTTTGTTGTCAGTATTTCAATATTGTGAATGCTGATGAAGCGCTTCTTTGTGTATCGATGTTAGGCCTGAATAATTAGGTTATTTTGTTTGTTTTATCATTGCCCCAAAATAGGGTAAGAAGGTTTGCTAAACAGTGTTTTCGTTAAGTTTTTTACGGTATCCATTTCAATAAAGATATGCAGTGACATGCAGAAATGTTCCAAATCAATTTTTAAACATGTTTTATGTAAATGTGTGTATATTTCAAGATAATTTAGTGAGTGTAATTATGAAACTTTGTGGATATTTAATTTATTTCGCAAAAAGGATCAACAACTCAGTCTGGAATACCAAAAAAGAGGGTTGGCGCAAACAATTATGTCGGTCGGGTTATTGGAAATAAAAGTCGTTTTCATATATGCCTAACAAAAATCCTTAAGTATCACGTGTTTATTATCTATGCGCACTTAAACATATATAAGGTACTAGATTGTTTAAAAAAAAATGCGTATCGCATCATGTTTCGGTTTATGTAAAGGAAATATTAATCGCCATACTCTTAAGATTAAAGTATAGCCGTTTTACTTGAGCCGATTGCAGAGGTTTTTACCTTACGTCTCAAAGACCAAATACTTCACAAGTCACAAGGAAATTGAGCACACATAGCCTAATGCAATAGAAACAGTTGACCCATTACAATGTCCGAGCATTTAATCAAACATCACAGAACAGTAAACATTAATATACTATAGAAGTTGCACAACTTTGTAAGTACATGCAGTGTCTGTTTGTATTTTTATTATTAAATATATCATAAATGCCATACATATTTGATATTTCGCTAGGATATTTGTTCCAGTTAATTATGTATGTTTGTATATATACCGTTGACGTTAATGGATCCTTCAGTTCGCCTGATAAGGGATGAGATGAGCAAGAGGTAGCTGCAAACGATCACCAGAAGTGGAACCACAAATAACGCACCACACAACATGTGTATAAGTACCTAAAAGAATTGGATGAACAGTTGAATAAAATCCCTAACAGCGAACAAAGGATGTTTTCTTTGTAAGCATGTAACTATGTTATGTAGGCGGACGTATGTATCTTGTACATGACAACTTACCGCATACGGAAACATAGCTATGTTATGCTGGCAGACGACTATATCTTTCACATCAACACTTACCGCAAAAGGAACCAAAGCATCGTTATGAAGTGAAGGATTGCAGGATAGAATATTGTTGCCCCGTATTTCCATCACATGAAAGGAAATGTACACCGGTATACTGCCACATATACTGATTATCCAGATGGCTGCTGTGAAGACTTTATGCATTCTTAACCCTGCGAGATATTAAAAAAAATATATATTCTTAGTATCTTATTTATGCAGCAAACACAAACCGCCATCTGTTCGGGGTATTGCGATGTAGTGCCATGCCAACGTACTAAATTTACACAGTAAACAAATCATACACAGTTTATTTTAAAAATGATAGTACACATATATATATATTAAATGTTTGTGTAGCTAAAATCAGCTTCAAAAGCACTTACATGTACGATAAGTGAAACACATCAATTAAGTGAATTTAATATCACCACCTCTGTAGTATCTACAATTAATTATATTTACATTTCACAATTGTTAGATAAAGTAATTACACCTTTGTTCATTTTCTTTACAAAATCTTGTATATAGAAACTAAACTTCACCTCAACATGTTTTCAATGAATTGTTCTTAAGACATAACACCGCTTATGATTGAGATTGTGTTAGCCACTCGACAAAATGTTTTAAATAATAAAATTAGATGTTGTCTTTGCATTTATTTTCATCATTATTAAATATTTAACCTTCGGGCAATCACCTCCTTTTAAATGTATCATTGGCCTGGCGATGACTAGCGCTCTATCCAAACTAGCGGTCGCCAATAGCAAGTTAGAAGCCATTGCGCATGCGTTAGCGAACGACCTCTGAAGTTTGCATGCCTGTGACCCGGCCGACCAAGGCATAAGCAAGATATGGTACCCAGAAGTAAGCTCTATGGCATGGATAAGGGTGTCGAACACCCCAGTTAGGAGGTCTTAAAAGGAAACAAATCANACGATGTTATATCACCATCAAGTAATATGATATGCATTCAAACAGTATGACTTAAATCCCGAATTTTGCAATTTTTGAAGGCTAAACTATTTATATGGCAAAAAATGAACAGTGGATAGTGCAAATTAATTTTAAACGATTCTATAACCACACGCGCTAAGGTCAAATGTGTAATCTTCAGCATTTTGGATAAAGCCTTCATCAGTGTTAAGTACAACGGACATGAAGTCATTAAATAGCGTACTGTTATTTGGCAGAAAAAAAACATTTGGTAACTAAGAGTTATCAATGCTTAAAATAATATATACATTACACCACATTAAAACGTTTCTTCCTATGCCAGTAACAACACTATTGGGTTTACAAGGTCATTAGAGAGTTGTATTTCCATATGTTAAGATATTTGTCGCCTCCAGTTTATGCATTATAGGAGACTGAATGAATGCAAGTGCAAGATAACTTTCAACATGGCGTCTTGGAGACTCTTAAAGTCGCAATACATTCTTGATGCATTAACTGTCAAGATCAACACGATTGAGAAAAAATCACGGTCTGACTATAATCTATCCAAACATCCTTCCAAGTTCCAATAATATTTCATTTGATATCCAATTTAAATTCTTATGACAAATGTGTAAGGCTTCATAAGTGAAGGTACAATGATATCGTTAGCGCTTTTTAGTTCAATAGGAATTTTTACTTTGATCAAGTTGTAGAGAATATCGGAGAGACAAGACATATAATTTTGTTTCACCTTCATATGTTTATTCCACTTTCAAGAAAACAGGAGGTGTGGGGGGGGGAGGGGCAAGAATTTGCAAAGCCTTGTTCAATAGAGAAATACATCTTAAATAATCCTGTATCATGTTTTAAATAAATATGTATATAAATACTGTAATAAAACACAACACTTCAACTTTACTTTCCGATTTTTCTCTTACATTTCAATTGATGATTTTTAAAACGTAAACACATAATATGAATTGAAAATGACATCAACAACACAAATAAACGTCAGTTAAATAGTTGAAGGGACTTGCCAGTTGTGTTTGTTAGTGTTCACTTCTGCGGTTTTAGTATCGATTGTCTGTAAAAAACAAGTGTATTAAAGTGCATTTAAATGTTCAGAAAACAAACACATCCCTAAATCAGCGGGTTTTTTCTAAAATAAAGAATACTGAGTTAACATACCATTAATTAATATATTCAGTCAAACGAACAAGAAACACTTATACAGGTACATGCCTTTTGAGATTATATTTAGTATCTTGAACATTTCATTCACATTTGTCAACGTGTTGGAAAAATTGAGTAAAACTTGAGTATGCGAATGTTCAAGAGTAGGTTCGCGGATGCGTTAAGATTGTGGCCGCTGCTTCAAGAGACATGGGGCCGAAATTCTGATTACTAAACCAGAACACCTCGCGTCAGTCATCCAACGAGAACCTGCGGTGTATTGCTTAAACAGAAAAACGAGGTAATGACCTCAGTTATGCATATTCTGTTATTCTGGGGGTAAGCGTTAAGATTGGCAAGCCCGAAACCCGGTTCGAAAGTCTTATGCTTAAAAGGCGATAATCCCAATTGTAATCATTTTATAAGTATAGATGTTTTTTTTGTTATAAAAGTAGAGGATAAGAACAATAATGATAATTTCCTGATATATTATCTGGAGTTTCATTGTTTGCTACATTGAACCTGCAAATGACTAGCTATTATTTATTAACAAAAAAAAAACACAATAATAATTTAATGTTTGTGAAACGTTAACACGTTCAATTTTTTTTTTTATTTTGGACGGTCTGCCAAAATAATAAAATAATGCTCAATAATACTACAATAATATTGACATGTGCTTCGCTCGACTTTGTCGACTGAGTAACATGCCTGTGCACCTGCGTTTTATTCCAGAATGTATTTAAACTTAAAATAATAAAATAATTTGTCAAAACTTTAAATCTTGAATTTCCACTTTTTGTAGAAAAAATATTCAGGAATACATGTGCAATAGGTTGCATTGAAATCTCGACCGAAGGTTATAATCCCCCGCGCTTATCTCCAGCAGCGGCCCCATGTTCACGAAATTCCAACGAGTCTCATCCTAGATAGCTACGCCAAAAAATACCGAGTAAAGAACAACACAGTGAGCAAGCATAACACATAAATACAAAGTGCTAATGCTATTATACATTTTATGCTAAAACAAAACTTATTTTAGTATTCTTCTTCAATACCATCCTTTAATAAATGCGATAAATGCGATTTAAAGCAAATGCGAATATAGGAATGTTTAAAAGTAATTTAAGCTTTAATATTGTGTAATCTGTCTCTTATCAAATACTGTCAGATTGTTTGTTCGGCGAAGCTTTATTGCTGAGTATTGACCTAGATAAATTGCGATTATTATTTATTTATTATTTATTTATTTATTAATAGCATGAAATAGGTAGAATGTAAGTGTTCATTTACTAATTTATTGAATGCATTACTTAAGTATGGGTATGGTTCTGAAATATAATTAATGCTAATACATATTAATCAATTTGAAGAAAAGAACAATGTAAAAGGAAGTTTCTAATGGATAATCTGATAAAGTTGTTAAAGTACTATAGAATGTATGCGTATAACAACTATATGTGTATATACCTTTTCGTTCAAGCATACATACCAGATATTTGCATGATAGACGAACGCAAATATAAAGAACATTAACAAGTAAAGCATAAATGACAGGATAAGTTAAGACCAACATAATTAAATACAAACGCATAATGTATTATATAGCAATATTTTATTTAATAATAAGCAAGTGGTTATATTAAGTCTATGAAAATAACTTTGTGGTGAGTACATTCTTTGAACGATTAACCACCTTTAAGTTCTTCCACTAAACTGTTTGCGTGATATATATATTTTTTCGGTTCACTTTTATTTTTTGTGGACATGAGGATCTAAAATTGTGAAATCGTTGCCATCTGCAATATTACGGTTTAAAGTATTTCTTCAGAGTATATGGGACACGTAAGTGTAAAATGATATTCCTATTCTATTTAATTGAGTAACTAATTTTACATAAACTATTTTCTCCGTTTATATTATGCTAACGCCCTTGTTCAATTTTTTATTATGTGCATGTATGGTTCGAATTCAAAATTACTTTAAATATGAAATTTGTGCTAAGTCTGCTAGATTGGTTAATATTATGTTTCCAGTTCTGTTTGAATTTGTCTAATATTCTGAGTGTTATTACATCAAGTGACATTGTCTTGGGTCATCCATAACTCCGCAAGACCAATTTGTTCTAACATTGTTTTTATGTGTGATGTCCGGTAATTTTTATTGTAATTGACTCAATTTTATGCGTATGTTATAAGCATGGGCTAAACCTTTTTTATAATGTTGTTTTTCTTTATATTTGGAATTTTAATCCAGTATCAAAACATAATAATGTTTCTGTGTTCATACAGTGGTATTGTTCCAAGTCGTGCAGTCAGGCCACTACGATTTGTTGATGTTCTCACGCACAATAATTTTCTTTAAAATTGTGAATGGGTTTCGTCTTATGTTGACCCCGTACGTCAGCCGAATAGTTTAGAATGGGACTTTTTATCATGTCAAATAATTTTATTTTTTTCTTGTGTTTGAAATTCATATTAATTGAAAACGGAGAAAAGTGTATAAATTGCCCTTTCTGAAAGGCATTTTTGAGTTCTGTTTAAGCTTCCGTTTTGAAACAAATAGCTCCTCAATATTATAAGGATGTCACCACTTGAAGATTTTCGCCATATAGGAAAATATCAATATTTGTGTGTCGTGGACTTTAGTTTTCAAATATCATCATTTTATTTATTTATTTTTTTATAAATAATATGTGATTGGGAATTAAACTGTGTTATTTTGTGTTCCTTCGCAATTATACTTTTTTTTATTGAATACAACGACGTACTATAAGGATTCCTATTATATATCTTTATACATTCTAAACACCTGAGACGCTTTTTGTTTAGATATCTTTAAAATTAATTCGTCCATTACTAAACTTATAATATTTCTGCAAAAAAACACTTTATATGTTAATGAGTTTTGTATTATCATTTTGTTTAACACTACAACATGTACAGTTTATGTCTATAACAATTATGATATGTTAGGTTCTGATATATTTATATTTATAGCTGTCAAATATCTGTCCCATATCATCAAAAACAGAAAAAAAATAGTTTTTCATAAATATCATTAATTTTTGAAAAACTGCACCGACAAGCCACAAGTTTGTACACAATAGGCAATCGCTAAAATTAAACAAATATTAACTTACCCTAGCACCGTCTATTTCCTTATAGTTTTCAGAATAATTAGAGTTGTTCCACATTTTTGTTCTTAATGTCTAATCTTACAGAAGATAACTAACGCTTAAGAAGGGTTCAATGGTTATTAGCTTAACTTTATAAATTTGGTGGGCACATTTTATCACAACTCTCCTGATGAAAGTTTACTTAAATAATTTATCTTTAGCAATACAACCATACATCTGATTTTACAAAGCTGCCAGAAATAAGGCGTATTAATTCAATTTTTAAAATAAAAATCTTATCTTTAAATCCATCAGAAATTCAAGACGAATGATGGTACAAACACGTTTAACACCGAAAATAATATATTATTTCGCTTTATATTTTTCGTTCATAAAAATTGCAATTCTTCCGTTGCATTAAATGGCTAGTATCGTGAGAAACTCCATCTGTCAAGCATTTGGGAAATATCTCCTATCGCGATGTAGCATTTCGTATTGTCATTGAATAATGTCTGATGCAAACTGTTTGAGTGGTATCCCGATAAAACATGAACGAAACCAGGCAAGCAACAGAATACAATCTTTCTCTGCAGGTATTGGAAACCGTCGTCTTGTGAATGATCTTGAGACGCACAGACTCTACAACAGCACGCGATGTAACAGTTAAAATATAACTATTAGCACTGAACAAATGCGTTTCATCTTGAAAATTATGTATGTTGGAGTGAGGCGTGTTCTTTCATGCGTTCAAATAAAACTGTAAGAGTAACCTCATGGAAACTTTACTTTGTATTTCTTTATTAATTACAGTTGTAACTTGGTTATTCGAAACAATTGTTCTTGTTTTGTTAGCCTTGTGTTCAGTAAAATGTACTTTTAAACTCTGTACATGGTATTTAAATACAACTTGGCTATAATCATATGCATATCAACATGCATATCAACATAATTAAAAAAATGATTTTTCAACGCATTTCGTTTTAGCGCTGCAACTTTCAGCTAAGTGTTTTGCACTGAAAAAGAAATATTTTGTTGTTCTGGTCCTGTTCTCTNGGGGGGGGGGGGGTGAGACGGAGTATCCTGCAGAAACCTCTACGGTCCGGTATGGTGACCACAAACCAAATTCACACGCTTCCGAGACAAGGGATTGAACTAGATAGCCCAATGTGAAAAGCACGTGTATCATTATCTGCTATGACCGGACAGCCTGATGTTAATGTGTATTACTTTCGACCATACAAATGGCGACTGGCAACAAGCGGTATATCAAAGCCATAAACTGGACACATGACACGGGTCCTTCTGAAACATTGACATCAAGTGTGTATAAGTCGTTTGGTGAAAAACTTACTAATTAAAAAGAGAACTTATAAAAAATAAAACGAATTTGCGAATATTCGAATAGCGTTTAAACTATTCGAAAGGTAGTCATTCATACTATTCGATGATTCAAATACATGTGTCACCCCTTATTGTAATACTTGTTCTGTTCTAACCACAGTCATCACCAAAACTGTGTTATGACGCATGGAATCCACTGTATGAACTATGTAATTATGACTACCACTGTGTCGTGCTTCTCTTCCTGGTTTAAGTGCAATTGGTAGTGAAGCGTGTATGAGGTCTAGACCAATTTAGTAAATGAAAAGAAACTTTTGAAATTGTATTAATTAAATCTTAAAGTAGAAAAATGCATGTTAACTTTCTGTTTTATCTTCAATGTTTGACAATGTATGGAACCCTAATTACCAAGCCTTTTATTTAAATGCTAGGTAACGACTTGCAACAACAATTTAGCATTTTAAATGCAATAAGACATTTTGTTTCAACAAATGTGTTTAAAGGTTTGTTATGTCATGACAACCAAGTCAGTACAAAAATCATTAGTACACTCATTGACTTATTGTTTATTATGTTTATTCATGTTTATGTTTATTTAAAAATGAGCGCATGACTGACGACACACACATGCGTATGCCTAAAGCCATCCCCTTCCGATTCGTGTTCATGTGAGCTTACAACAGACTAGATCTTTACTATTTATGTAGGTTTTCTGGCATTTACCTTTTGGTTTATTTGCGTTACACATCGTTGACTGAAAGCGTCAAATGCAATCCATGTTTTTGAGGTTCCATCCTATTTATTTTTTATCACATTTATATAGCGCCCTTTTCATACAGTATGTGCGTTCAGAGGCGATTCTCATTTTTCCCTCGATCACTGCGTCATGCGTCGTCCGTTAACATCTTGGCGCAGTATGAAGCCACGGCACATTGGCTTATTAACCTCACAGGTACCCATTTATACACCTGTATGAAGAGGAACAGATGTGTGATAGATTATTACACAGGAAATTTCCAGTGGACAGTGCGAGATTCGAACTAGGGACCTCTCGATCTCATAGCAAATACATGTAAAATTTGCCTCAATTTTAGAGCAAAGCTGCTTGTCTACACTTAGCTCGATGTTACTGTATTTACGACTTGACGGAAGTCCCCGTGAGGACGTTCATAAATTGCGCTCGCCGCCCATATTTCAGGGCGTCGGCGCGGGGTATTGGGTATAGTTTTCAACTAGCAATAACCACGCCTCGGATAAACCTCATTGGCTATGGTACCGCCACTGCGCAAAGCTAACAATATACACTTTTTAACGGTTTATATATTAAGTCGGTATTTGATTTATAATTTTTTACAATATCAAGCATTTAAGTCATTACCTATAGTTGACCTTATTTTCCGCAATTTCATCTGTTTAACAAGTATAATAATATTATTATTCTACATGTCTATTTATAAATTACGTCCCTTGAATTCAAGGGACATCATTGGAGCCACGTTTACGTTGCATTTGGAAACAGATAACTAAAGGGTTAAGCATCAAGATTGTGATTATTGAACTTTGTAAAAAAAAAAATCTTCGAATATTTATACATTTTCTCATTGAAAATCACTATATCCGAAAGTTTTGGATTAAAGTTATGAGTACAATTGGGCAAGTGCGCTGGCATTGCTAATTTTAAAACAAAAAGTGGCACTAAAATAAATAATTGCATTATTTTTTAAAGAATCAGACAGTAGAATAAACATTATTTTGTCAGTCCATTATAGATTTATGTTGTAACAAAACCGGTGTTTTTTTTTATTATTATTATAAGTTTTTTTGGTGAAAAAAAAAAAAAAAAAAAAAAAAGCANTGGTGTTTGTTGAAAATTTGAAAAAAATAAAATAAAAAATCCGATCCGTAAAGGCAAGTACCATAATAATGGATTATAATTGTGTTTGTGTATATGTGCATCATGAGTTGTGTGTCATACTGTTTGGCAATTGATTCCTGGCCATGCATAAATGACCACGCCTTATGATTAGGCTTCTTCCTGCAGGTGCAGCGTGTAGTTTAGTTCTTACATTTGCATGTTACAGTTAATAGGGATGTGCTACGGTTTCATTGTTCTGAAAGTATGCCTGTGTGCTCTAGTAGCCTGATTACAAATACGCGCGAGTGCTCATCTTCATTTCCAATGAGAAATACGGTGCTTGCAAAAACAGGTAAATAGTTATTGTTCTATGTATTAATTCATTTGATGCAAAAACTGATGCAATGACCATTTAAGCCATTAAGTATGCTAAAGTGATTCATATTAAAGTTTAATAAGATGCCAGTTTCTCGTGTTGCAGTGCACTGTCACCATTTTCCTTTTTCTGAACTATTGACAGGAATGTTCTGCTTCATTTGTAGTTTGCTGACATGACTTATTGGTACAGATGTATAGAAAGGATACATACAGTAGAATATTATGTTACACATCCGTCTTAAAATGAAATCTGACACCAAAAGGTTACTTAAAAAACATTTTAAGATTAAACTGCACGGCAATTGCGAAGAGCTTCAAGCAAACTTTGATCAGACGCAAAATATAATTCATAACCGACCTGACGCAATGGCCATTTTAAATAATATGTAAAATTATATCAATTATCCCATGGAATCGATAGGCGAAGAGCACCACTGCGCACATGACTATGAGAACATAGTGACAAACATGCACGATAATTCCGTGAAGTCACTTTAGCTCCGCCAATTGTTTACAGTTGACCAATGGGTTTTATTCGCCACGGTTCTTTAACAAACACTTAGCACCTCACTTTACTAAGAATTTTCCAGACGTTTTTGTGTCCTCCATTTAAAAGGGAATAGGGTTCATTAAAAAAATGAATTACAATACATTTTCTGCACGAGCATTCACCGTTTGGTGAATGGGGCCAAAAAAATTGAGAAACATAGAAACTGGCGATACGGCTGTCAGAATAGCGAAATTAGAAACTGCAAAGAAATTACGACAAAACATCGTATGCAATATGGTAAGAAAAGTGCAAACTTATTCATTCAAAAAGTAAAAAACAGCAATAACGATTCATGATACAATGTCTATTTAGATCACCGATGACACAATACAAAACATCCACATGTACCCTTTTAAAGAATAACTGCAGTGGCTGATAGATATGAGGAAGATCTCTCAACAATTGTCAACCACGATCTATGCGGTATTCATTATTGATTGTTTGACAACAATACATTACCTCATGTCACCCAGAAGTCTATGCTGGTTGATTCCATTTGGAAATATGGCGAATGTTCCGAAACAATAGATCCATCAAAACAACACATGATCCCAAAGTATTTGAAACGGCGTCTCTCTTCTGCAAAAGATCCCTTGTTCTCAAAATAAGACGTTCACTTCGATACGCGAGAAATACTTCAATCAACCATATCTCATAGATATTCGACTCAACTCACTTTTGGGGTTTTAGACCGGTATTCTAACGGACCATCAACACAGGATATACCACTTGATCGAATTACAGGCATGTTCGAAACCAATGTTAACTTAACATACAACAATACATTTATATTGAAGAATGAATCCTTTCTCCAGAATGTGGCAAACAAATACGCTTTCATTACATTTCTTGGCAAATAGTTGGCAGGCTAAGAAAATGTCAGGTATGCCCCAGCGGATTAAGGGGTAATCAAGGAATAGTCAAGATGGCGACGTCCATGCCGATAAAGGCAGTTTGCGCCGTTTAATACATTGCATCACTTTTTTAAATTAAATGATGCTCACTTTTCAGCCATGTCTATAAGAAAGTGATTAGCCCTATTTCGTAATAAATTAGCTTTGTATCTCGACTTTATTACCATGCCGATTATCTTTTATTGATATTTCTGGTTTGTTCTTATTTTATGTCTCACAAGTTTTCACATTGCAATTTGATAAATATACTTTTATCTGATAAATAAGTCATTGAATTTCTTTATTGCACGACAATGCACATATGTATATAGCAAGCATCGAAGACACGCTTTAAGGATCAGGTCAAAACCAAACGGTGTGTAGAAACGTATTTTTCTGTCAATTGAAAGAATATATAAATGACAATCTATGTTTTTCCTTAATTCGCTGAAACAAAGACGATTATATTGTAAACGGTTTCAGATAAATATTCTACTTGTTCCTTAATGTACAACTATCGCCCTCACAAGACACTTAATGTTTTCAAAATTGCATTCGAAATTATGCAAATCGAGGCTAGTTTATGGATTGTGTAATGACACAAATTTCTTATTATTTTATTGCCGTATATTGACTGTTCTCTTTCTTTGAGTGCTATATTTGTGTAATGTATAGTTACAATATGTACTTTATAGCCTTCATGTTTATGCCGTTCATATCTTCAGGTTGGGATCGTTATATTAGACATTTTCTTCATTATTTTATACTTGCCAAATAAGTCCATTTTAAGATAAATTATAATATGGAAAATATACGTTTCTGAAACATGTACACCACGGACATATAACCAAATCGTCAATTTGTGTAAATATCAAAACAACCTTCAATAGAAAATGCAAATTTAAATCTCAAAATCGATAGTCTTTCTTTTATAAGAACTAATCATCATACCGGTTTAATATGTCCATAAAGACACACGACAGATCGACCGACTGACTTTCCGATATTGCGAAAATATTAGTCAATTATGTTTAATTGATTCAGTAAATTTTAAAGAAAATTCCAAAATGGCATATATTTTAGTAATATATTAATTATAACACATAACTAAAGTTCAGAAATATTTACTTACCCTTGAACCATCTCTCTCCGCATATTTAACAGAATAATTGGAGTTATTCCACATTTTTTCGGTTCTTGATTTCTAATCTAACACGAGATAAATAATGCGTAAATAGTATCCAGTGTTCTTTAGCTTAACGTAGGTATTTGTTCATACACATTTTAACATAAATCTTATGATGAACGACGACTTTAATGGTTAATGCACCAGACATTCGAGACAAATGATGTTATACTCGTTTTTCACAGACACGTTTAACATCAAAATCTATATATAATTCCTCTGTACATTTTCCTCTCGTAAAACTACTCGTTTCTTCTGTGGCGTAAACTTGGGAGTGTTGAGAGAACATACAAGTCTTGCGATCATTTGTCAAATATTTCATATCTCGATGCAACATCTCGTCTTCTTCTTGAATAAGAACACAATTAATGCCCGGTGCATCCTGTTTGAGTGGTTATGTTGAGACGCAAAGCAAGTAATACAGCAGTTATTACGCAAAAATGAAATATATCGACATTGGTAAGAACATATACCAATGTCGATTTATTTCATTTTTTTTTTCGTGATAACTACTGTATTACTTTCTGATGTTTAACTTTTGGTTTATTTTTTTTACAACAGCTAGCGATTTAAAGATTGAAAACGTCAAAAGCAAGCTAGATTATTTAGGCGCTCTAAATCTAGGGTGATTTAAAACACTTTCAGCATTCAATTGCACTGCATTATAGAAAACGTGTTTTCTGCTTTATTTGTTCATGTTGTTTGTTTTCAACCCAATCACTTGAAACACCTAAACATGTTGTCAATCTAAGTGAGTGTATGATTATATGCATGTACGATACACGGTGCCAATAAGCCAGTACCATAAACATTTTGTTAAATTAAAAGTGTAACTCAATTTATGTGCAAAACTTTACTGCAAGTCTAGCTAGACATAATGTAATGCTACTATAAATACTTATTAGATGAAAGTCCACGTAAGGACGTTTATAAATGGCGCTCGCCGCCCATATTGCAGGGCGTCGGCGCGGGGTATTGGGTATAGTTTTCAACTAGCAATAACCACGCCTCGGATAAACCTCATTGGCTATGGTACCCCCACTCCGCAAAGCTACTAATATTACATTGTTAACGGTTTATATATTAATTCGGTATTTCATTTATATCTCATTTCAATATTAAGTATTGAAACTAAACTTCACAATTTTTACCGTTGACACTATATTCCGCAATTCCATCTGTTTAAGATGTATAATAATAGTAGTATTCTAATTTCGACTGATATATTATGTCCCTTGTATGAAAGGGACATTTTTTAAGCCAGGTTTACGTTGCATTCGACTATAGTTTACAACTGATTCAAAAACTGAGTTTGTGATGATTGAACTTTGTTTAAAACTCTTCGAAAATGTTATTATAATTTTGTCTTTATTGATAATCATTACATTCCAAAAGTTTGAATTCAAGATATAAATAAATTTGAAAAAATGGGAAATAATTAAAGAGATTGAGTCTTATGCTGGGAGGCTAATTATAAAACAAAGTGTGGCACTAAATGTAATAATAGCCTTATTAAACGAATCATACAATAGAATACACATTATATAGTAAGTCCGTAATAAAACGTGTGTTTATCGAAAACAAATCGTATCGTATCAGTAAAGGCACGTACAGTTATACCGAATGATGTTTGGTTTCTGTATTTGTTCGTCATTTCATTTGTTTTAAGCCTTTCTGTTTGGGAATTAATTTTATTCCATAATGAAAGGACCACGCGTTATATCAAGGCTTCTCTCCTTCAGTTGCAGCTAAAGTGTGAAGTCTTACATTTGCCTTATTTAATGGTTTTGACTTTTTGCGGGTTTCACACATTATACCATGTTACCGAAAATACGGATGTGCCACGGTTTCATTATTCTGGGAGTGCTTCTTTTTGCTGCGTAGCCCAGATAGAAGTACGCGCGTGTTCTGAAATCCACACACTAGAACGGCTTTACAAATGTAGTATAATTGTTGTGATCCGTTTATTCTCACTACGCTGACCCATTTCAAGGATTATAAAGGGGTCAACTTGGTACCCCCCCCCCCCAACTCCTAATTCTAGCCAATGTCGAAGTAATTGTCCATATCATACACAATAAAATACTCGACTTCAGGATGTATCAACATGATGCTATGAATCTTATTTATCAGCGATTGTTTCTAGATCCGGACAGTTTCCATCGTCTTATTGCTTAATAACATCCGCATCTCATTACTATGTAGCAATCATCCGGAGTCATATAAGACACGTACGCAATCATCTTTATCTTGCTGTTGTGTACGTTATACCATACTAGCATCAGTGTTTATCACAATATCGATCGTTTTGTAATTGACATTTCGTATTTGTTTTTATTGTATATCTCCACAAGTTTTCACATTGCATTTCGAGACAAATACATTTATCTGATATATAGATCCATGATACACTTATCTGATATATAGATCCATGATACTATTTATCTGATATATAGATCCATGATACATTTATCTGATATATAGATCCATGATACATTTATCTGATATATGGATCCATGATACATTTATCTGATATATAGATCCATGATACATTTATCTGATATATAGATCCATGATACATTTATCTGATATATAGATCCATATACATTTATCTGATATATAGATTCATCATGATTTTGTGTTCACGACAATGCGCTTATATGTCACTATCTAGCATCAAACACACGTGATGAGAAACAGGTGAAACACATGTGTAGACAAGTATTTTCCCTTTACAGAATAGACGATCCCTGTTAACTTTATTCCATTATTCACGTTAACAAAGAAGATTTCATTTTTGAAAGGTTCCAGAGTAATAGTTTCCTTATTTCTGTTTTTGCTTTGAGATATATTTCGAAAGAATAGAGCATCTTTTGGTTGGTTATATTATTGCCATATGTGGACAGTACGCTATCTCTGACTGACTGGTTTGCCTCCAACTTGATAGCCATAAACCATTACTCCCGAAGGTGTATCATACTAATTTGGAGGCTCATTGTTCAAAACTTCTATGATGCGGAAATATAATGGTCCATATATACCGACAATACACTTTAAGTTGAAACAGGTTTTGGTAAACATCCTACCAAACGATGTGTTCATAATAAACATGGTTCACACTGCGAGTGATACAAACACATCAACACAAAATTGTGTTCTGTGTTCAATTGATATTTATTTGTGTGGTATGCGACATGATATATCAATATTTATAGATGTCATATATGTGTTCGTTATTATCCCAAAAAGCAAATTCAATTATATATATATTATTGATAATGCAAAAAAAACACTCGTCAAAGCAATACATTTCAATTTACTTAATATATTAATCGAAACATATTACTGAAGTTAAAAAATATGTACTACCCTAGCAACATCGATTTCCTCATAGTTCAAAGAATAATTTGAGTTGTTCGAAATGTTCTGTTGTTCCTTATTTCTAATCCAACACAAGTAAAATAAGGCTTAAATAATGTCTAATTGTCCCAAGCTTAACTTACTTAAACAGTTTGGTGTACACATTTTAACACAACTTTTATGATGAATGGCGACGTTTGTATTTAATTCACTGAAATTCAAGACAAATGCTGTTATATTCGTTCGTAACAGACTTGTTAAACACCGAGAGTAATACATTATTCGGCGGTACATTTTCTGTTCGAAAAAAAACTAGTTATTTGTTATGTTGCACAATCTGAGTGGTGGGATAAACTATATCCATCTGTTCAGAATGTCTCAAATTTATCCTATCTCGGTGTAACCCGGCGTCTATCCCTTAAATAGAAACACAATTAATGTCCGATGCAAACTGTTTGAGTAGTAAAATTAATCATGAACTAAACCAGGCATGCAGTAGAACTCTATCTGTCTCTGCAGGAAATGGTCGTCTTTCGAATGATGTTGTAACGCACAGCAAGTTGTTAAGTAGTTATAATGCAACAAATGGACATTCGACATTGTTGTGTTTTCTTATAATAATTAAAAACAATAACAGAGGAATAAACTCTTGAAAGTTATGTACGTTTAAGGGAAAAGGGTTATTTCCTGCGTTCAAAAAGCTGTAGGGGTTACCGCAGCTAAGTTTCATTTCTTATAAAATGAAAATAAAACAAAAAATATATAAAAAAAACGGCTTCATTGCTTTCTTATCAAAAAGAAGACTTACTAATTTCATTGTTAAGACTATTATTTATCTATAGTTTGCTTGATGGTACTTTTTGAGTGAGCCAATTACCAATATATCTCTCTTTTAGCGTCCTATTTATTGTTGACATCAGTTGAAAATACCTCAGTTTCATAAACATCCCAACATGTTAAACATACTTAAAGCTGCCATATTGTTGCGTTCCGAGCGAGTGAAAATTCACTGCTCGGCGTAGACTTGGTAGTGTGTAACATTGAATGATTGTAAAAGACGACGTTTTCGTATTTACAAATTTATTCATAAAACAAATAAACTTTAGAACGATGTGTCCGTTTAAATTATCAACAAACAGTACCTACAAGACAGTTTACATGAATTGAAATAAGAGTGCATGCATTAAATTAAGTTCGATACATTATACTTCTTATTACTTTTGTCCAAAACAAAATACACTGCGAGTCAACTTAGACTTTTATGAAATGCAACAATGTGCGAACATCTTAATATTCTTTATATAAGGTGTGTATTTACAACTAGTTATTCAAAATGTTTAAAGTATTCTTATGCTCAGCAGTATTAACTTAAACGACGTGAATGAGTTGCCTTTAAGGCTACCAGTTGCAAACTGATTCTGACTGAAAAATCGATCCCTTACATACAACTAGGTCCTATGTCGACCCAAAACATGATCGAACGACCAAAAACTTTGTCGACCGAACGCTAACGACCTAACGCAGGGTAAATGATGGTCGACCGAACGCTCACGACCAAAATTATCGGTCGGATGACGTAGCATATAGTACAAGTAGTATACAGTTCCTAATCAACATAGGAGGCAAGATGGAGGAAATAAACTTTGCGATTTTAACAACAAAATGTTAACAGATAAAAATGAGCTATATAAAGCCATTTGTGATTAAATCTATCAGCGAAAACATGGATTTTATTGCGTAGAACCTATTATGTATTGTAAGTACTATGGAATTGGCGTTTAATGATTTATATCATGACATTTACAATTCTTAATGTGAGACATCTCGCGTGTGAAACAAAGCTTTCTTGCAAATGAAACAGAGCAATAAGACACTCTTAAGAAATAAAATGTGGATTAAACCCTAAAATAGCTTGATTTTTGGGATAAACGGAAACTCTTCCCGCATGTTGAGGAACATAAATGATGTTACGAAATACATGAGTCTAGACAATGCTACCCTGTATGTTGTATCAGTAGCATCCTACAATACAAAGACAAAGGTGACTTTGTAAAGAACAATATGTCCCCACGGAAATGGACTGCATCAATACATGATATAACTAATGGATATGAGATATGTTTCAAATTACTATCCAGTGTACACAGGCGCCATCATGAAACATCTTGAAAACCTTGTCTGACAAATAGGCTTTTATCACACATACTTACAGAGAAGTTTATTAATGACTTTATTATCAATTCTGTCGGCGTTTATATTGGAATCAAACGTTTGACATTAATTATTTTGATTACAAGAACAATTATGTGTCTCGATTGATCCAATTGTCGTTTTTTTTCTAAGAAACATTAACTGACAGCTCTCTGGATCAGATTATTTGAGAATAAGTCATATACTGTATTGAATAATAACAATCTGAGGATGTATGTTTAGAAAGGGTTTTCTGGAGACAAAAAACGCACAACACAAAGGAAGACGACTTTTGCGTTACACTCAGATTCAGTATCCACATCTCCTTCGATCTTCATTTTTTGAATCATTAGTGACAACACGTAAGAATATGCATTTTATATGTTGCGCGTGCGTATTTTTCATGTTTCAGTAACACTATGAACACCCAGTTATTCTGCATCACCGCTGTCTGTCTGATGGCAATTTGTAAGTGGATGCTATATTTGATCACATTTTGCTATATACAGGAGCAGGACAATCCAGGACGCATACGAGACATACATGTTGTGTTATATTATAGTGTTAAGTTTGTTAAGCTAGTTCATATTTAAGCGAGATTATCATGTGTGTGTAGAATAAAGAGGACGTATTTATGATTCCGTTTCTTGAACGAGTGGCACATTTTATTCAGTTTAATGGTTTATTGTGAAAATTATCAATTTTGACCACGCCTATTATATTATGGCAGTATTCCATAATTTGTAGATACTGGTTTTTAATGAAACAATAAATACATGTAGTATGTGCCATTTTAACTACTGTTAACACAGACGTCCAAATCTCGCTTAAATCCGACACATTCATCATATACGTTCACGTTTGTTTTTTTGTTCTCGTCTTCAACATAACCGAAATAACGTCTTTTTTGAGAAAAAAAGTTTTACTTCTATTGTACAGAAATAAATAATCATTGCTGATGGAGTGATAGCAAAAACAAATTAACCAGCATGCGAACGCATATAACTCAATATGTTTGTTGTTGTTTTGGTCAAAATTACCGGAGTTGAAGCAAAAATGCATTTTCACTTTCCCGCGTTACTCTATTTAATCAGGAATTTTATTGTATTCAATAGTTATTGAATATAAAATATACTTTATTTTGTGAATATAAAACATTATGACATGTCCATGAGTGCGTAAACTTAATAAGAATACAAAGATATTGTTCGACACTATGATTTTAGGCGCAATGGCTCATGATTGTATCTGTACAATAGACTACCGCCCTGTGCGAGGCTTCGATGGGAAAACTTTCGGCAACCTGTGCGCGCTGAATTGCGCGTAAGTATAGTCATCATAGAATAAACTCTCCAGAATTGTCTAGGAGAAATTTTAAAATAATTTATAATAACTCCGCCATTAGTATTCAAATCACTTTTGATCACACGACTTGTTGGTTGAAACGTCGTAATCAACTCTATAAACTTGCCAAACAACACGTAGGTCCTAAATTGTTTCCTTTATATATGAGGTCTGAAGACACCGAGTGCTTTTTTCCTGTAACATGGTTCCATGAGTTCATGAATTTATGTCGGATGTTTTACTTCATATGTTGCAACTAATTATTTACTTACACGTTCTTCAACATGATGCATGCATTTAATTACTAAATGTACACCGAAAATCAACATTTAAGCTACATTTGAATTAAAATCATGCATTAAAAAAGGCGAGATTAAAATTGTATTTAAAATACGCAATATTGCATGTGCAATGTGTAGGCTAGAAAACCGGCATACTGCTGATAATTTATATGATCTTTTATTATACACTAGGGATTAATAATGTCGTTACACATATGTTGACTTTTTTTTACGTTTTACCGGAGAAATATTTAAATCGTATGTAACAACTTTGTTACAGTCACTTGGTCATATTTGTTTGGGCGTAATGTGGAGTCTCTCAAAACAAACACAAACATAACACACAGCTTTGATAATTGATGTGTGACATAAGATTGTGGTATGCTACAAATACTGTTCAGATCATGCCGAAACTTGCTACGTCTCATGGGTAAGCGATCTAGACCATTGCGTTCACACTGTTATCGGTAAGATGTGAATTATACACTTACTCTTTAGACCAAGAACAGATCATACACGTATTATTGCGTGACCATGTGGCTGATTTCCAGGTCCATAGAGAAGAAGCCCGATGGTGCCTGTCCTAAGAATGACTGCCCATTCCCAAGGAATCTGGAAAACGTTTGCGGTAATGACGGACTCACTTACGCCCAAAAGTTGTCTCGTGAGAAGCAAGTAAGCTTTTAGCTTCGTTAACTAATCTTTTAACAATCTTTCATGACTTATTTAATGTATAAGCAGTAATTTTCCGGTAACCATGTTAACATCCTTCGAGGTGATACTGAATTGAATTTAAATAAATGAGCCTTTCTCTGGGAAAACAGGGCTTAATGCATGTGCGTACAGTGTCATCCAAGATAAGATAATACCAGGCTTATCAGGGACGACACTTTCCGCCTTAACTTGATTTTCGACAAGAAGATACTTACTTTAAAAAAAAAATAATAATAAAGCGGGTTATGTTGTGCCTGATTTGCTTGTCCAGACTGCACATGCTTATCTGGGTCAACCCTTTATGCACATGTATTAAGCCAGTTATCCCAGAGCGAGGCTCAAATTCCTTTTCACTTTCAGCGGCGCCACTGAAGCCAACACGGGACAATGTTAGACGGCCACTTTATACTGGATTTCTTTAAACTTGTATGCAAATAAATATATTGGCATTGAAAGTGAGTGATAACTTGTAAAATCACCCTGTTATCAGAATCGTAGGATATTCATAAACTTGTCCTATTACTATTTACTAATTTAAAAGTTAATCATAAATAGCCTAACGATGCGCGCAGGATTTTCTTACGACTAATTACACGTTTCTATACTTTCAAGACACACGAAATGCCGATAGTGAGCGCAGCATAGTGAAATACGATTCGCATTGCAATTACAGATAAGTGTTTGTCAAATCATTAAAGGATTGCCACTAATGTGGATGCCTTCATGCGATTATGAAAGCAAATTATCAAGCAGACAAGACATGTTAAGCAAAATAGCTTCATTGATAATGTTCCATTGATTCACTCCCTTTTTAATTGGCATACCAGTTTATATACACCACAGCAATTCCCGAAAATTAGATAGTAAAGCATTTGTATGTATAGAACATGATTATTGACTTAATATATAAGTAAAATGAAACACCAGGAGGAGTGAAAACCTGTATTATAACATGTGGTCCTTTAGTTTTGTCCAGGCACCAATAACCATACAATGACACACAAAACAAGTGAACTAGACAAGATAAACACATAAATAGCACACGCCCAGACATTTTACATCCTTGAGACGGTTAATTTTAAAGCACTGGGGTTTAAATCAGTTTAAACCTCGCACTTGGCCCAGATTATTCATTAAACAATTAAATGTACATAAACACTTAACATCAAAACATCACTATTATTATTAAAAAGAAATACAAGATAATACATTTAAATGTTATTGCTATTAAACTATTCAATTTTTATATACAGACCATATACACATAATCTTAACTTTCTGAGGCATGTGGGATGAAACCAAACGAGTATCAACTACATTTTGTCTTTATTTAAAGGCTTAAGGGCCATATCATCACCAAGTTGTAACAATCAGATCCTTGTTAAAACATCGTGGAAATCTTAAAAGGCCAGCTAAATTATGACAATGAACTAGTATCATACATTCTTCATACAAAATTTACAAATAAACCAGCTCTACAAATTGTAAGATTGGTGAATCATTGATGTTTTTGGACTAAAAAAAATATGCATGATCATTTTCTGTATTTTAAATAAATAATATTGATTTTCGAGCGGTCAATGACTCAAGTGGACACTGAACGCTTGGAGCGTTAAAAATCAAAGTCAGGTTTGATTGTGTGTCATTAATATACATATCGAAAAAACGAAAGTGAGATTGTAATATATAGCAATAGCAATATACATTTACCATATATTTAAATAAACAATTTTTAAATGGTTAAAGCAATATTTGACTGTTCAATTGTATGAACAAATGTTAACATTAATAGTTTAACAAGATCGCCACCCGAGGCCCCAAGGAACTAAACTGTTCTGAGACTTTAATGTTCCTAAGGTATCACTTGACGCAATACGGAAATTACAACACTTAACAGCAATGCTTTATAATACACAACAATCATTTTCGAAATCAACCAATATACTACAAACACTACACTGTTTTGATATTCTGTGCAAGTTACCTCATGTATGGATACACAAATATTGCTTCTATAGTTTTCAAACGGTTTTACAATAACCAAACAAGGAAAATGCCCCGTCCAATGGTAGCCATATTTTTTAATATATCGGAACCATTTCCTATTCGGCAGAGAATAATTAGAACAGATATCTAAGAGTTATATAATGGTTGCGCAAACAACATGAACAAATATGACTTATTGTGTTCAAACACTTTATTTTTAATTTGATATAGTGTCCCAGATTCACTTTTCTGACAAGTTTTAAGAAAATTGTGCAACAAATGTGAACTCTAAAGTGTTAACAAGCGTTTGTCTTTAATTTGACATAGTTACGTAGCGTGATACGCTGTCTCATCCTTTGCTAAGGTTAACTTGGACAAAATAGTATAAGGTTCTCACCAAGTGTAATGAAGTGTGGATCATACATTAGGTATGAGAGTGTTCGAAATCTGTTGGTTTACTTTAACTTAGTGACCTAGTTTTTGACCACACGCCATCGGTTTTAAAACTCGGTCGGTATATAATCGTGCACAAATGTTCTGACCAAGTTAAATACAGATTTGGCAATACATGTGTAATCAAGAGTGCTTACACACTTCTTCTTTAATTTGATCTAGTGACCTAGCTAATGTCCATTTGATCCAGTTATAGACTCGACCCATGTATTATTTTGTTCTGACCGAGTTTCATGAAGATTGGACAATACATGTGGCCTGTAAAGTGATCATTTACATTTCTGTTTAATTTGATCTAGTGACCTGGAACTTTGACCCCACGTGACATAGTTTCACACTGGGCCGAGACACTAAGGCACATATTCTGACCACATTTTGGACAAGTCGGGTTTCCTACGGATACTCTGGTCCCCCCCCCCCCACAACACACAGCACAACACACGCTACCAACACATGCCAAACGGACAAATGGCGATTACAAACACTCACCAAAAACTGAGGTGATGTTAAAAGGTTAATACAAATTAATTGAAGTGTAACTAAAGATAAATATGTTACATTGTTAATGATTGCAGTATACATGTTACAGCTAAATAATCGAGGGGATTAATATAATGTACACATAAGTGTTTGTTCAACTTGTCGCTGTTGTGACCATTTATCACATCGAACTTTCCGTTTGCTTTGAACCATCTGCAGGCTGGAAACAAACAAAACAAATAAGGCTTAATTATCAATGTAACAGTGATACTAATGACGCTTATTCATAAAAACAACCTTTAACGTAGCGATTATACATTTGGTTATATCTTTGAAACGTCCGCTTACATCTAAGGATTAAAATTAGGTATAGACAACAGGTCACATGACAAAATTGTGTACGCAAAATGTTTTTTCCCCCTGATACTTGTAATAATTCTGTAGGTACATTTATTTGTATAACTACCTTATGTTTGGTGAGTACACCTGAGTTGCTACTTTCAGCAGTGAACAATCGTCGGCGCTTCTCTTTAAAAGCATCTTGAACCTTGCGGTAAAAGAAATTAAGACTTAAAACACAAGACATCTTTCTAATTAGTATGCGAAATAACAACAAACATGAAATTCAATTGGAGATTTTAATTGAACAGCAATTAAGCGTGTTTTTATAAGATGTTACAATAACAATCGTACACATTAACATACATTTTATTTGTGCAATTAAAACACGTGCAACACTTTCTGATTTTGGCAAATAGTATAAAGTATATACACACAATCACTTTGCAAGTCCATGAGCAGAACTCACGTATTATTTTCATAATTGTGAATAAGTATTTGAGTAACAGTTGACGCAATACAAGTTTATCAGACGTACCTTTTTGTCCATTGGACACTTAACAATGAATATCATGAGACCCTGGAAAAGACAATGAAGATACATATGCTATCGGACTTTTTTGGTTTACAAAATTATATGACTATTACATACAGATATATAACAACAGTATATTCCTAACATCGACAGTTCCAAATCGGCTACTCCGTTTATGTTCAATTGCTTTTGGTGTTTTTTGCGTATGTGTAAACGTGTAATAAATGTCGTATTTTTTCATTAATGTTCACATAACAAATATTTGACCCCAATTAAAATGGTATCAAGATAAAACCACACAATACTTTATATAAAAAACGAAATGCGTTGAATCGGGTTCATTGTAAACTTGATCAGAACAGATTGTTTTTATTTTAACATTACTTTACAAAAAGACGGAAACGACATTGTATTTGTACTAATTTCATTTAGAATCCATGCAGAACCAAATTAGCCGTCAAAGGTAGCATTTACCTGCAGTGAGTTCAGTATGACGAAAAGCCACTGGAAGACAAGTGTGGCGTCATTGACTGCAAACACGCCGATAAGCCACGTGATGCCGAACATTGGAGTCAGCACACCGACACTCCTGGCTCCCGTCCTGTGAAACATATATGCGTCAATCATTTAACAGTGATAAACTAAACCAAACGCTTCACACACGTACAGCAGTCGATAACACAATACTTAACTAAACCACAAACTGCAACCAAAACCGTATCAGTCATTACAAGGTACTTAACTTAACCAAACTCAAAGACACAATATAACATTTTTGTAATACTAACGTATTTGCATTTGTGTAATAACAGAACATGTATACCTTTTGAAATAAAGATGTAAAGTAGTGGAACATAGAAACGAACAAAGAACTTACTTTATTTTTTCCAGGTCCGATTTTTTTGCCATAGCAGCAATGCCACAGACCCCAAACTTCAGGATAATTCCAAGATTGACAATATTTCCCTGAAATACCAAATCGTTTGGATTTTAAAGGCATAAGTTTATCCAATAATTCGCAAGTGATGAAATTCTATAAAACTTCACTCTATATTTTAAACAGTCACTTGTAACAAACATGTTTTTATCATTTAATGACCATTCACTTCCAATATGTTATGAATTCATATGTTACCCTCACTAAAACATGATTTATTTTAGCAGAAACTATTCAACGACGCTACCAGACACGTGTTTATGACGCAGGAAAGTTTTTCAAATCGTTGTTTTCGCACATCTGTATCACCAAAAAGTAACGTAAAACTCAATTAGAACAAACTTGATATTAATAATATGTTAAACGCTCTAACATGACATCTCTATGAGTTCTACAAAATATGAAGTATATACAGTTAACCAATAACATTTATATGTTACAAATACACGCGCCGAAACTTACAACGACAACAACAATGATTGGTCCAGCAAACGCCCAGATTAAACCACTATCGACCGTCAACCAGCAACTAATTGTTTTATAAAAAAAATGTGAAGAACACGTATACAAGTATGGGTATAAATACAAATACCAACACATAGAGCAAAACGTAACACTATATTACAATATAATTTAGCAAACATCCTCAAAACAATTAGTTACTCAAGTTTGTGTGTTAAAATTATAAGTTTGAATAAACTCTTTTACATCTAAAACACCAGGCTACCACTTTTGTTTAGTGAGAAAACCTAGTAATTTGCGGATGCTTCCCAAATGTGGATCCAACCTGGTATCAATCGGTCACAAGACTGAGAACGTATGCATAACGCCATTCTTATATGCATAGTATTACCAGTCTATAAAACAGTTCGTGTTACTTCATATAGAATTAAAGTTTAATGAAATATAATACAATTATGTTTCCTATTTAAAATTAATTTTAAATCAAATATATTTACAATGAGTCGTTTCCGTATCCATCCAGCTGTGTGACGCCCATTGAAATTCCAACTATCAAAATTGGAATGGCTAAAATAAAATTCGAATGTTAATTATACACTATAAAAAATGAATGTCCAATTACAAGAGAAAGCATTGTTATCATCCGCTAGTCTTACATTTCAAAGAAGTGATTGATAGCCTTTACAAAACACGACGAAAAAAATAAAAGATATCTCTATACATAAATAGAATAAATTAAAATGTTTATAATTATTTGACAAAACACAAACTAAATGGTTCAGCCGCACACATTCAAACCGTGTATCTGACCACACTCAAATTAAGAGCCAGCGTGTGGTTTGTTTAAAAGTGTACCGTATGCAGCAATTATTAACGGCAACACAATGCGCCGTTTGCGGAACGGGCTTAACACCAGGTAGGTGACCATGAGTCCCTCGGCTAACATCATAAAGAACACGACTAGGAAAGTGTAGTGCAGAACCACAGCAATGGCACTGCATACAATCTGTAAGATATTTGCAACCAATATTATGGCTTTGCGCTTATAAGAACATTGTAGCAACTAGTATAGGTAATGTCACGTTACACTGTCTGTTAGGCAATGCGAACCATTAGTATTTCAAATTTGTATATGCAGCATATTTCCCTTATATTGCTATTTCATAACAAGGTAATATATCTGGTGACAAAAAGGTGTTATTACATGTTCAAAACAGTTTACCGAATTTGATGTTTTCTCGATTCCGGTTAGAAACACAATATAGCCGATGAAGAATATAGGGCATACATTCATCAACAAAACAGTCCGGTCTGATGAGAGCGATCTAAAATAGACGTGAAACGGTTGAAATCAAGCGTTGATTCATATAAGACAAATGCTACTAAATACATTCCTTGACAATTGATATATTAATCCTAGGCTTCTCAAAACAACACGACGCAGAAACAACCAACATCATACTACCTCCAGAACACAAGATGTATGATGACGGTGAGGGCAAGGCCGACCATTGAAATAGAACATCCTATGGCAGAGAAAATCCCTAAAGCACGGCTTTGGGAGTGTGCCTGTAGAAGAATACAACATTTTATACTGTATAAAATATGTATACAACAGAAATATTGGAATCCCAGATACAACAGCATCACCAGCACAATGTATAGATAACTGCAATATCAATATTTGTACAGGAATTGTAGACATGCTATTTTGATTCAGTATTTTATATCCTTCTCTTAACCCATTTTAGCATATAGTTCACAAACAGAGTAATGTATGCACTTTATAAGATTGCTAACTCACACTTTGACAAATACGTAGAGGAGATTTGTTAGATTTGGTGGAATATCGATTTTAAATCACGATTGATCAGAGAAAATATATTTTTCTATGATAACGAGTGAATTACGATTGATATTCCACCAAATCAAAAAAAGTTTTATTTTTATTTTATGCTTACAGATTATCTTTGAATTTTTGCTAAAATAATGACGTCCTATCGTTTTCGTAACGTCATTTCATATTATGAATTACAATTTGTCAGTTTACACATATATCTTCTACTATGCTTAAGAAAGGTTTGCCATTTTAGAGTTATTTACTCAGCTATAAACAAAGTACTTAATGTTCAGTGAGCATCTATTTTCGGGGAACTGCGATTATTCCGTTACACATTATACTATTAATAGAAGGGTGCTTTAATATGCTTCGCTGAGTAATATACGTATAATGACAAATGTTAAGCTACCTCCGTCGGCAATTCTTTTGGACTCATCAGCATGGCGAAGTTAGTCAGATGGCTACATGTGCAGTTCACAATGCCAACGTTCCTGTCGAAGGAGGTCAGCAAGCAGCCTTCGGTAGACCAGACATTAGGACCACCGCTGTTAAAAGAGGTGCAAAAGAATATCGATTTGAATTTGACATGTTTAACAACATATTAATAACCGTGCAAAAACACAAGAGTCTACGGACAAACTATTTGATTTTACGAACTTCCGTTTGATTTTTACATTAATGATTAAGTGAGCAAACAAAGCTACGATACGAAATGTTTATGACTTAAATTTATCTTAATTGCACAAAAAATATTAACCTTCCATTAAATTGAAGATATGCACAGATAGGGTCTGACAAGCTTCGCTGAAAAAAGAAAAACGACACATATATAAATATATATCTGTATATTATATACACAGCGAATCAACAATAAATATCACTTATGTGTGTTGACTTCTCGTTATACCAGAAGTACACACTTAGTAAACGTCTTTTTAATAGGAGAAAGAAGTACGAAATGTAAATAATACAAATACTTACATCATTTATTTCAAATGAAATTTCAACAGGTGTTTTAGAAGGTTTACTGGATAAATAGGCAAAGGAAATCACAGGCGCGTTCACAGTGTTTAACCATTTTCTAAAATAAGTGAATATTCTGATTTAAATAAGTTAAACACAATAATAATACGGTTTATTGTTAGACCTGTTTTAATTTAAACGGCTTATATAACACATCAGAAGGTATTACTACAATATCACACTTACTTGAACGCCAATTATTCTAGGTATTTTTCAACGTCATCGTCATGACGTCATCGTCACGACGTCGTACAATCAATCACATGATGTATAATTCCAAAATGGTAACAATTGTGTTTTTTAATAGTTAATACAGACAAAATGCATTCAGTATCCCATATATCTTATATGTTATTGAAATGTTTGAAGAAGTAATACAAATAAGTAATAGTAAATACATTTACTATTTTGTCTATCCGCCAATAAACCTTTAACAGACTTACTTAGTGTAACCATACATTACATGAATTAATTTGATGGCTACTTTATGTCATTTGCAGTGCAAGTAAATTTCATACCTATCATTTGGAGAGTTCACAGAAACGATACGTGAAATATTGCGATAAACAACTCCTGTGTAGACTTGGTCTGCAACATAATTGCAATAACTATGTTTGATAAAAGTCGAGGTCAACCTTAAACTTTAAAAAGAATATAGTGTACGTAACTCCCATACTCATATTGGCAATGAATTATAGTATTTACTTGAATGTAATACCTTAAAAGATATAAGAACACGTTTTATTGATAAGACATATTACACGGGACAAAATATTATTAAATTTAAATCCTTTATGTCCATCGATTTTCATAATTACAGTACGCACAGGAAGCTATGTATGTTTTTTTAAGGAAATATTGAACCAGTTTGAATGTATAACATTGTTTTGGTGTTTGTTTTTCAAAACATTAAATATTGTCTGTTTTCCCCTATGCTCAACTGTTTTAATATTGTTCGTGTGTGTTGCTTTTCTTGAAAATATTCTCTCCCTTTAAATGAAAAGAAAACAACGTTTGCTGTATAATATGTGGCCCCTTCAACTATGTATCTACCAATGTATTTTTGTGTAACTATTGCTCATATTGTCATGGTATTCATGAACTGAGCTTAAAACAAATAGGCTTGAAAAACAAAAAACAACTGGCACTATTTAAATGACTAGTATCGCTTACCACCACGTCTGTCATTTCTAATGTTTTAAGTACATGTACAGGACGTATACATTTTTAAACAATATGCTTCACGAACCTTGGATGCATGGGACACGTATAGTATTCGAGCGATCTCTAGCCCATGACAGGAAATCTGTGTAAACCTCCTCGCTGTTCTTTTTGTAATCGACCAATATATCGCCTGGGAAATTCACATTCAATTTGGAACAGTCAGATGTTTGGGATATTGCTGCAACTGAAATTATAATAAGGTCAAATATTGCAGATAATGCGCAATTTAGAAATGTGTAATGAATGTATTCTTGACATTGCAATACTTACACAAGTTCGATTTAATGAAGGTATGGTTGTTAATTGTTCCGTTCGATTGCTTCACCATGTTGTTCAAAAACTTATCCACGCTGTCAACAATTGAATCGGCACCAAATCTTGTCTACAATGGAACCTTTCTTACATGAATTACATGCAATTATGTGATACATTGTATGACATGAATTGAGGTACATCGGTTAAACTAAACAGAACATGCATAATATATGAATATCAAAAAGGTGCTAAGGAAGAAATGTTCTGCGGTGATTGTTGTATTTTAAAGGTGGGTGTAAAGTACAAACTATGGTTATAAAACAAAGGGAAATGTGTTACCAGTTGCTTATTGTAACTTGTACTCTTTGCCACAATTTAGTTCGCTTTCTCACTCTTTTAAAATCCCTGTAAATTTACCTGATTTACCAATACTTTCCACGTTGATTCAATTTTCTCGTCAAGAAGCGTGTTAGCCACATCAAAGAAAGACTGCAAAAAACAGCATATACCATTCGTAGCCAAACAGGACACGATGATGAATGCAGAATGCACAAATAAAATGATGCTACCCTGATGCAGTCCAATTATTATTTCGCGCTTCTGATGTAAACGGAAAAATAAAGCTTAAATGTTAGGATTGGGTATCGTTGATACGGCTGTTGTCTATGACCGTCTTGAAACTCCAGATTGAACTGGGATTGCATGTGAATATCAAATTACTATACGTCCATTTAGTATGTACACTTTTGTAAAGCATTATTTTTCTGAGCACATTTAAATAACATGAATTACGGAAATACAACAAAAGTAATAGAAAATATTATCAGTGCTGTCACACGAACATAAACTACGATCAGTGTAGTTGGCGCCTCACATCAGTGTATTGTTCCGGTTCGATGTTACTCTGACCCATGTCACGTACGACTTTCTGGAGAATGAAACGTACTTTTTCCACATCTCCGACCATCAGCAGTTCCTTCGAGCCAGTGATTGCGTCAGCTAATTTGCTTAGTATCTCGGTAGTGTTTATCCAATGGGTAAACTTAACCTAAAAATGCAATTTTAATTCTACGATTTCGGACTCTATAGTGAATACTTTGTGACATTCAATTTAACAACCGACGTGTTTATTATTCATGACGTATTCATCGTCGCATATATACAATCAATAACACAAACATACATGCACGAGCGTCAGACCACACATTGCATACACGTGCATGCATATTTAACGTCATAAACAAGTACATGTACATGTCTTTGTAATTAAGCAACTTTAGTTTAAAATACAACTGTTAAGTTATTTACAAATGCAAAACCAATAATATATTAATTTAGATTTTTATAACATTTTGTTATATTTATTTTAACTTTCTTATAAATGAATTGTATTTGTTTTGTTTAACAAAAGAAACAATATTTTGTTTAACTCTTAAGTATTTAGTTAAAACCCGACTTTATAAATCAAATGTATCGATTCTTTAAAAGGCACTCATGTGGGGTCTGATATGGATTGCATACAATCCCTTCCTCTATTTCGTTTAATTTCCAGTTTTGTTGAAACATTCAAATTCAGCTTGAAAAAATCAAAACCTAGTTTACCGTGTTGTATATGTATTGTATAAAGGACCGCGTACAGTTGTACACCGGAGCCATGTAAACGCCGTCCATGTGACAGTAACGTGTGATCCGTCCTGATAAGAAAACACATGTGAGAAATGTTTATATTATACCCATGCATCGTATCAAAGTTCAATCAACATTTTGTTTTATAGAATTTATTTTAAGTTAGTTATACAATAATCAATTTACAGTTACTAGTACTACTGCATATTAACATGATAATATATGCGGGTCTTCTTTCTGCATTATCTACCAGCAATTATGAGCCTATTGGCTTAGCGATTATAATGAAAACAAGCTCAAAATTGAATAAAAAAACCAATACAAATCTGAAACATGAGTACATCCTATTTGACACATAGCCATTATGCCCCTCTTCCCCTTTCCCCACAGACTTAGAAATTTAAATCTTCAAAACTGAGNCACCGTCTGTTCCGGATGGGCACGACATTTCTTCTATGAAGCCAATTCTGCCTGGAAACCAGTGCGTTCCCATCTCGTCTATGTCAGCAGGACACTCATTATCTGCCAACATAACAAATGAATATGATAAAGCAACACATGACATGACACGCCCACTCCTTTATTTGATCGGAGATTGTGATATAAGACTTTTGTGGGTAACTCAATCGTTCATATGTCCATATTTTTGTTTCAGATTCATGCATTTTATAAAAACAATTTGTTTTGAAACAATATAACTCAAACATGTATGCCAATGAACAGGTTGCTTTCTGTCTGGATTGGATTTTTTGCTATGAAGATACTTCTTAAAAACAAAAAATACCACAAAAGGGACAGACGCAGGCATTATGCCCCGTTTTCTTACGGCTAGGCTCAAACATTTACCTAAAGCGATGTAGGAATTGACTGTACAGTCTGCACTAGACTTTGCTTCAACGGATGCAGTGGACTTCCCAATAGGACATGAAGTACAGGTGGTTGTACTGGTGCTGTATGACCCCTTGGCACACCCGTAGCAGGGCTGGTAGCCAGTTGTCGATACATAGCCAGGACCGCAGGCAGCTATGTGGGATAATAATATGTTAGCAACTTGAATATCGAAATATATAAGTAAGAAAGAACTGATGGATAGCAAAGCTCAGCTTGTTGATTTGTATATCTTCACAGGCATCAAAACAGTTCCATATAAACAGTTATATGATAATACACTTGTTGGGAGTCACATACAAATATTACATATGATTCAAGTTTAAGCATTGAGATAACTGTATCTATTTAAGGGGTAAAGTAGGAATGTCTGTCCACTTCATTATATATGGACCTTTGACATCAGAAAATTCAACCCTAGCTCTTTTTCATAATTTGGTCAATTATGAATATATGTTTGCATCTTTGAAAGATACAAAACAAACAAGAGGGCCAAAGGCACGAAAGCGGTCATCCGAGACCGCAAGCAATACAACCTATATAACATATGGACAAATCTTCTCACAAAGTTCCAGAATGTTCAAAAGCTTTCTCCTTGATTTGACCCAGTGACCTAGTTTTTACCCATGTGACCCAATCGGTGGAAATGTTTTTACCAGCAACTACAAAGATGTCAGTGACATCCCTGTAAGTAGAGAAAGACATAGAGAAGTAAGAAGAGAACAAATGGGCAGGAAAACAGATGATGTGACATCAGACCGCATGAGCTAAAGCCTGACACTGCACGAACTACAGACAGCAGTCAGGCAGCTGACATTAAAGAAGTCTCCAGGACCAGACAATGTGACCAATGAAATGATCACCCATCTAGGCAGTTCAGTAATGCACAAATTCCTAGACATCTTCAACCACAGCTGGACATAAGGCCAACTTCCCCAAGTCTGGAAAGAGGCCATCATGATACCTATTCACAAGAAAGGCAAGGATCCGAAGCAGGCTGGAAGCTACCGTCCAATAAGCCTCACTAGCTGTGTTGGGAAGACGATGGAGAGAATTGTAAATGCTCGCCTAAAGTGGTATCTGGAGACGAACGACTTACTTGCAAAACAACAAGCTGGATTCAGGCAATTCCGCTCCACCGAGGACCAAACTACCTACCTGGCACAAGAAATTGAAGATGCTTTCCAGGAACAGAAGGTTGTCCTGACAGCATGGATAGACCTTCAAAGGGCCTTCGATAAAGTCTGGACTGACGGGCTCCAAGTCAAACTGATGAGGAATGGAGTTGGAGGAAACATGTTGAAGTGGATCAAGTCCTATCTATTCAATAGAAGGGCAAGAGTCAGCTTGAACCAAAGAAGCAGTAAGAAGTTCCTTCTACGGCACTGTGTCCCACAAGCTTGAGTCCTGTCCCCGACGCTTTTCTTACGATTCATCAACGACATTGTGTCTAAATTGCCAAGAGGAGTGAAGGCGGCACTTTATGCTGATGATCTTGTGTTATGGTGCAAAGAAGAGCATGCCACCACAGCCACAAACAGAATGCAAGAAGCAATAGTCAAGCTTGCCGCATGGGCTGAAGACTGGTATGTTATGATCAACAAAGAGAAATCATCCACCATACTATTCACATTGTCATCCAAACAGAAAGCAGGGACGGTGAGGATGGGAGACACTCCTATGGCTGAAGCAGATGAGACTACGTACCTGGGAGTCACCTTTGACAAGAGGCAAACGTGGAAGCCACACCTCATGAAAGCAGACGGAAAGGCCCGAAGAAAACTTGCAATGATGCGAAAGCTTGCGGGAACTACATGGGGGGCAAATGAGCACATACTCAAGACAGTATATCAAGGCACAGTGAGACCCCAACTAGAGTATAGTTCCCCCACATGGTCTTCCATCAGCCAAATCCAATCGCCAGGCTCTGTATAAAATTCAGAACCAAGCTCTGCGCATCATGACAGGAGTAACCAAGTCCACACTAATTGCCTTCATGGAAAAGATTGCAGAAATACAACCACTTCAAGAAAGAAGAGATGTCAAAATCCTGCTTCATACAGAGAAGTATAAATGTCTCACGGATCACCCCATGTCAGCCAGAGTTAAAGGGTACAACAAAAATCGGATCAAGCGTAGCAGCTTTGTAGACGAAGCTAAGAAGCTGGACAAGGCCTATGCAACAGATCTGACCATCACCACCACTCCGCTTGGTAAAGAAGACATTGTAGATCCATTAAAAAATGACCTGTCAAATGCTGCAGTAAGATCCAGTGTTCCTCACCTCCAGCCAGGTAAACAAGAGGATAAACATATCAGAAAGAGCCACACACTTGCCATGATCGATGACGAATACCCGAGAGAGGCATGGACTCATGTCTACACAGACGGTTCTGCCACTAGAGCAGTCATAAATGGAGGTGCTGGCATCGTCATTCTGTACCCATCCGTAAAAACGAGAAAAACATCATGCAGCAACCGGAACACACTGTAGCAGTTACAGAGCAGAGACTGTAGATCTCATGAAGGCAGTGTCAATAGTTGAAGACTCGACTGAAGCTGTCAACTCGGTATTTTTCCTTACAGATGTCATGTATGTATTAGAAGCCCTGGCCAACAACAAGGTTCCTCAGCTTACAAATGCCTTACAAAGAATCAGCACCAACTTAATCGTGACCCTCCAGTGGATCCCAGCACACTGTGGAGTGGCCGGAAACGAAGATGCTGACCAACTGGCAAAACAAGGTGCTCAATTAGAACAGCCACCTGTGCAAGTAAGCTACAAGAAGAAAGTTACCATCATTAAATCACTTACCCGGCCAAGACAAGAGGCAGATGCATACTATCTCCTAAGCAGGGCAGAGCAAGTGATAATAGTCAGACTTCGATCAGGGCACAACAGACTCAATGCACACATGCATAAGAAATACAGACTGGCCCCTTCACCGACCTGTCCGTGTGGCAGAGAAGACCAAACAGCTGAACACATCATCCAAAGATGTAAACGTCACGAACACGAGCGAGCTAGAAAGTGGCCCCAGGACACAACCCTCCACCAGAAACTTTATGGAGACGTGGATGACCTGAGACGGACCACAGCATTTATCGAAGAAACTGGTGTGATCGTGTAGAGCGAACGCAAAGAAGAAGAAGAAGAATGATGTGCTGGCACGGCATTCCAGCTCGACATTGAGTTCGACATTCGGAGTTAATGTTGTTCACTGATTTTTTAATGTTGAGCTGGCACGGCATTCCAGCTTGACATTCAGTTCGACATTCGGACATAATGTTGTACACTTATTTTTGAATGTCGAGCTGGCACGGACATTCAGTTCGACATTCGGAGATAATGTTGTAAACTGATTTTTTAATGTTGAGCTGGCACGGCATTCCAGCTCGACATTCAGTTCGACATTCGGAGATTAAGTTGTACACTTATTTTTGAATGTCGAGCTGGAACGGCATTCCAGCTCGACATTCGGTTCGACATTCGGAGATAATGTTGTACACTTATTTTTTTAATGTTGAGCTGGCACGGCATTCCAGCTCGACATTCAGTTCGACATTCGGAGATAATGTTCTACACTGATTTTTTAATATTGAGCTGGCACGGCATTCCAGCTCGACATTCAATTCGACATTCGGAGATAAAGTTATAGACTTATTGTTGAATGTCGAGCTCGCACGGCATTCCAGCTCGACATTCAGTTCGACATCCGGAGACAGTGCTTTATTCACATTATCGAATGTTGAGCTTGCACGGCATTCCTGCTCGTGATTCAGTTCGATATTCGGATATAGTGTTGTTCAATTATTTTTTAATGTTGTGCTGGCACTGCATATCAGCTCGACATTCAGTTCGTTATTCGGAGTTAATGTTGTAAATTATTTTTGAATGTCGAGCTGGCACGGCATTCAAGCTCGACATTCAGTTCGACATTCGAAGATAATGTTGTACGCATATTTTTGAATGTTGAGCTGGGCGACATTTCAGGTCGATATTCAAAAAAGTGTACAACATTTTCTCCGAACGTCGAATTGAATGTCGAGCTGGAATCCCGTGCCAGCTCGACATTTAAAAATAAGTGTACAACATTATCTCTGAATGCCGAATTAAATGTCAAGCTGGAATACAGTGCCAGCTCGACATTCAAAAAAAAGTGTACCAAATTATCTCCGAATGTCCAACTGAATGTCGAGCTGGAATGCCGTGCCAGCTCAACATTTAAAAATAAGTGTACAACAATTACTCCGAATGTCGAAATGAATGTCGAGCTGAAATGCCGTGCCGGCTCAACATTCGAAAATAAGTGTACAACATTATCTCCGAATGTCGAACTGAATGTCGAGCTGGAATGCCCTGCCAGCACAACATTCAAAAATAAGTGTACAACAATATCTCCGAATGTCGAACTGAACGTTGAGCTGAAATGCTGTGCCAGTTCAACATTCGAAAATAAGTGTACATCATTATCTCCAAATGTCGAACTGAATGTCGAGCTGGAATGCCGTGCCAGCTCAACATTCAAAAATAAGTGTACAACAATATCTCCGAAGATCGAACTGAACGTTGAGCTGGAATGCCGTGCCAGCTCAACATTAAAAAATAAGCGTACAACATTATCTCCGAATGTCGAACTGAATGTCGAGCTGGAATGCCGTGCCAGTTCAACATTCATAAATAAGCGTACAACAATATCTCCGAATGTCAAACTGAATGTCGAGCTGGAATGCCGTGCCAGCACAACATTCAAAAACAAGTGTAAAACATTATCTTCGAATGTCGAACCGAATGTCGAGCTGGAATGCCGTGCCAGCTCGACATTCAAAAATAAGTGTACAACATTATCTCCGAATGTCGAATTGAATGTCGAGCTTGAATGCCGTGCCAGCACAACATTAAAAAATAAGTGTACAACAATATCTCCGAATGTCGAACTAAACGTTGAGCTCAAATGCTGCGTTAGTTCAACATTCGACAATAAGTGTATGTCATTATCTCCGAAGATCGAACTGGATATCGAGCTGGAATGTCGTGCCAGTTCAACATTCAAAAATAAGTGTACAACAATATCTCCGAATGTCGTACTGAACGTTGAGCTGGAATGCCGTGCCAGCTTAACATTAAAAAAATAAGCGAACAACATTATCTCCGAATGTCGAACTGAATGTCGAGCTGGAATGCCGTGCCAGCACAACATTAAAAAATGAATGTACAACACTTTATCCAAATGTTGAACTGAATGTTGAGCTGGAATGCCGTGCCAGTTCAACATTCGAAAATAAGCGTACAACATTATCTCCGAATGTCGAACTGAATGTCGAGCTGGAATGCCGTGCCAGCACAACATTCAAAAACAAGTGTAAAACATTATCTCCGATTGTCAAACCGAATGTCGAGCTGGAATGCCGTGCCAGCTCGACATTTAAAAATAAGTGTACAACATTATCTCCAAATATTGAATTGAATGTCGAGCTTGAATGCCATGCCAGCTCAACATTCAAAAATAAGTGTACAACATTATCTCCGAATGTCGAACATAATAACGAGCTGGAATGCCGTGCCAGCTCGACATTCATAAATACGTGTACAACATTATCTCCGAATGTCGAACCGAATGTCGAGCTGGAATGCCGTGCCAGCTCGACATTCAAAAATAAGTGTACACCTTTATCTCCGAATGTCGAACTGAATGTCGAGCTGGAATTCCGTGCCAGCTCAACATTAAAAAAAGTGTACAACATTTCCTATGAATGTCGAACTGAATGTCCAGCTGGAATGCCGTGCCAGCTCGACATTCAAAAATAAGTGTACAACTTTATCTTCGAATGTCGAACTAAATGTCGAGCTGGAATGCCGTGCCGTCCCGACTTTTAAAAAATTTACAACATTATTTCCAAATGTCCAACTGAATGTCGAGTTGGAACGCCGTGCAAGCTCAACATTAGAAAAGAGTGTACAACACTATATCCGAATGTCGAACTGAATGTCGATTAGGAATGCCTTGCCAGCACAACATTAACAAATAGGTTTACAACATTATCTCCGAATGTCGAACTGAATGTCGAGCTGGAATGCCGTGTCAGCTCAACATTTAAAAATAAGTGTACAACATTATCTCCGAATGTCGAACTGNCGGTTGATGATGGAAGTATCAGGGATGGAGGTTGTAATAGCAGTGGTGACGATAAGAATGTTGCCGATGATAGTGGTTACCAACATAAAAAAAAAACTGAAACTGCTCTCATTGAAAATAGCTTCAATATTTAACAAAAATTTACTCCGTTGACATATTTACCTTCCATCAAACATAATGCAAGAAACACAACAACAATTAAACCGCGATTTTACTTTATTTATTTTCGTTGTGAAGCGAAGTTGACGCAGAATGAGTCCAAACGTTCACGAACAGGGATTTACTTATTTTTGTTATTACGACGAGCTGTAATATGCTTAAGTGAATACAATATTCGTTTTGTTCTGTTTTGTTACTAATATCAGATCAAGTCAACGTAGACTATTGAAGTGCTTTCGACAATCGTTTCAAGCTTCATTGATACAGGATATACGAGTACGAAGTGGCCGAATGTGATTCATTCCATGATCACAATTGCACATATATTTTTGAATAATTAATGACCGGACAAAATACTGTTTAGCCTACCAGGGGCGTAGCTGCTTTAAGGCACAGCAGGCCCGGGCCTACATTTCTTTTGAAACATAAAACAAAAAAAATGCTTCAACTTCGAAAAACGCATTAAAATGTTGACCCTGAGGGGGTGAGGTGTTAGAAATCTGCATTTCATATTGAAATATTCCTCAGAAATTTAAATATAATTATTCGTTTACATGCAGTGAAAATATACGTGTATAGACTCATTGAAATAGGTTTTATAGGAATTTATTGATTGGTTAAATTTCTATATTGATTGATTAGCGTTAAATTAAAAAAAATCATTTTCCCGCCAAAAGACAACAATTTTATATTCGATTTCAGGTCGTCAACATGGACTTGATAGAGGCTGTGCGAGAAGCTGGAGTTGTAACAAGCATTTTTCGTGCTGAACGACAAGATGATGCGGTGTTTGATGCGCTCTTTGAGAAAGCTTTCAATATGGTGGCCGAATAAAAGGATGTACATAAAATTAAACAGCTATTCATACAAAAAAGCCGCTACACTTTATATGCAATTAATTAAATCCCTTATACCTTTATACAGTATTTTTTAACCGTTTAACCCTTCTACCAGCAACAAGAACAATCCAAATAATTTAAAGCGTTAACTTAAACCCAGGGTGACCCAGTTTCAAACTCGGCCGAGATAATTTGACCCTGTGAATTAGTTTATGACAAGATGGGACCCACTTTCGATTAAGGTCGGGATATTATTGGAAAAACAATTCTGACCAGGTCACACAAGCTCACCTTGAGCACGTTGTGCTAAAATGAGCTAAAAAGATTTTCATAATACCCATCCCCCCCCCCTGTACACCTGAACAAGTTGTTATTTACGAAAGCAGTGACTGAATGATGTAGCTCCAGTGTATCGGGTTGTCGTTCCAATTGGACAAGTAGTACAGATGGCCGTGTTGACATCTCTGTAAGTGCCTTCTAGGCATTGTACACACTGTGTGTCGGAGCTTAAAACTGAACGTACGCTTCCTGCTGGGCATGGCACTGGAAACAGTATGATTAAAGTTTGATAACATTCTGTTGGCTAAAACATTATTTCATATAGTGCTGTGTTTTTATAACATATCGAAATGCAAAATTATGATCAAATATTTCTTTTTAACAATACCACACCGCATACAGTACCATTAATAAGACATAACGATAAAAGTGATCTTTCAAAAACGAAACAAAAACATAAGGATATTAATATTATTATTCTCTAACAGGAATTAAAGTGGTGAGCAACTGGTACCAGAATACATATAACTTAAACGATTTTTTATGTTCATTGATAAAACAGCACAGTAAAAACCCCAGTATTTAAATATTGTTTGATTCAAGGCATAATTCATAGAGAACAATAAATTGGGATACAGGTGAATTATCTTACCACAGGCAGACTCAGTCCGAAAGTAGTTTTCACTGCACGTGTATGTCCCAGGTGAGAGAGTCACAGAATTTGTAGAGTAGGACATTGGTGGGCACGTTACAACCGGTACTGAAAAGAAAAATCCACTTTGTACACCTGTACAATTTGAGAAAATGTGAGACCTACTTTAATGGTTTCGCTATCACCCTGTGTGAACAACCTCCCAGTTGAGTTGTTTGGCAAGTACTGGAACGTAAAGGGTGTGTCAGTTGTAATCTCCAGGGATGCCCTGCAAACAGCTGTCAACATGCTGCTCTGTGCTGTAAATTCGCTAGTCCTTGATTTGAAGTTGTCCACATAAAACTGGTTACAAGTTTGCGGGATGTTGGTTGTGCCATCCGACGTTTGATAATCATACTCCATGTATCCAGTGAACACTGGACTTACATTGTTTTGTGCTAAAAAAAGAGAAACAGTATAAATTATAACTGAATATAATCAATAATGGTTATCTATTTTCAAGTCTAGGCAAGACTATGAAATTTGTCACCTTTTACCAATGTTCTCCATCAGTTTTATAATGATTGGACAAATAATGTTACTTCTAGGTTTTATTATTAGGAAAACTGCCCTACCCCTCGGGAGCCATGTTTTGAAATTGACCGCAACCATTTTTGAACT